>CAXITT010000343.1:355216-392222 GCA_964033795.1 Lymnaea stagnalis | reverse complement strand
TATATATATATATATATATATATATATATATATATATATATATAGGTAGGTAGATATATATATCTCTTTCGTTCAATATAACTATGTCTTTCTCTGTCGAACACCTTGCCTCTCTCTCGTTGAGTATGTAACTCTGTATCTCTATATTTCGTTGAGTATATTACTCTGTATCTCTCTATGTCGTTCAGTATGTAACTATGCATCTCTCTATTTCGTTCATTATGTTATTTTGTATCTCTCTATTTCGTTGAGTATATTACTCTGTATCTCTCTATGTCGTTCAGTATGTAACTATGTACCTCTCTATTTCGTTCATTATGTCATTTTGTATCTCTCTATTTCGTTCAGAATATAATTCTGTATCTCTCTATTTCGTTGAGTATATTACTCTGTATCTCTCTATGTCGTTCAGTATGTAACTATGTACCTCTCTATTTCGTTCATTATGTCATTTTGTATCGCTCTATTTCGTTCAGAATATAACTCTGTATCTCTCTATTTCGTTGAGTATATTACTCTGTATCTCTCTATTTCGTTATGTATGTAATAATGTATCTCTCTATTTCGTTCAGTATGTAACTCTATATGTCTGTTTTTCGTTCTAAATGTAACTGTGTATCTCTCTCTTTCGTTGGCTATTTCTTTGTCTTTCTTTATATCTCTAGCTCTCTCTCCCCTCTCTCTTTCTGCCTCTTCCTCACAATCTCTCTCTTGCTCTCTATCGCTCTCCTTCACTCTACTCTCTGTCTCCCTCTCTCTATTTGTCTCCCTCCACCTCTCCCCCTCTCTCTCTCTCTCTCTCTCTTCTATTTCTTTTCGATGGTCTGACCGCCAGTTTACTTTGCTATGTCATCAATTATTATTATATTTTTTTTTTATTACCCAAAAATGTTGAATCAGACGTTTTGAATGACTTCTAGTAATCTATTCAGTTACGCCCTTCATAAGCCCATTCATCACGCCCTTCATAAGCCCATTCATCACGCCCTTCATAAGCCCATTCATCACGCCCTTCATAAGCCCATTCATCACGCCCTTCATAAGCCCATTCATCACGCCCTTCATAAGCCCATTCATCACGCCCTTCATCATGCCCTTCATTACGTTCCATATTAATGATTACTCTACAATATAATGTATAATGTATTATTAATTGGTCCTGAACAATAATGGATTGTTTTTCCTGAACATTGCCATTCGCTACACTATGTGCCTATTTTAATGACATTGTGGTTTTGGAAAGTCCCTTTATTGAATTGTATGGAAACAATGGTTATATGGCTGATCAATAATAGGGCACAGCGCATGGCTTTAGTTGTAGTGTTTATTATAAACTGGTGTTTAGATGGAGTGAGGACGCCATAAACAGAAGTGAAGTTCATGGTCGTAAGGTTTCCATGATGTAGTATCACAGGTCATTCAATCGTAACACGACAACGCTCATAACATTGTAACAAAGTGTTGGCTGCATAACAGTAGCAGGGTAACGCTGATGAGATTGTAACGTAGTCATTGCTGTATGCTAGTAACATAGTAACGCTCATGAAATTGTAACGTTGTAATTGCTGTATAATAGTAACGAAGTAACGCTCACAAAATTTTAACAAAGTAATGGCTGTATAACTGTAACAAATTAGCGCTGAGAAAATCGTAATATAGTTATGGTTGTATAACAGTAACAGAGAAAAGCTCATAAACGTGTAATATAGTAATGGTCGCATCACAGTAACAGAGTAACGCCGATAAAATTGCGTTTACATTTAAAAAAATGCCAAGGATTTCTGTCATGTACTCATAACATTTTACAGTCATTGGTTTTGACACACCCGACTTGGCAAAGCAAGAATATGGGGAACATTTACTTTAAAAAAAAAAATACTAATTTATATCTCGTCATCTGTCCTGTCTGTCGAGCGAAAGTCTTTGGCCGAAACGTTCTTCTCTTAGTGTCCTGTCTTCTTATTTCAATCTTCCACATACCTTGCTCTACCATTGCCGTCAACGGAATATCTATAAATGTGTTGCATACGTCATGCCGATAAGCACACCGCTTGGCAATATCATTATTATGTTTTCACGTAAATCTTATTGCATGTCGTCTTATTGATGTAAATAATATAAGACATGGGCGTATAGTTTAGCATGGTCGCGAACTGTATGTCATTCCAAAGAGAATAACATTATGGTATTGACACAACTGGAAATAGACCAGAAAATGACCACATATACCTATTGGTATTGATACCACCAGAAATAGACGAGATAATCACAACATATGCATAATGGTATTGATACGTTTGGAAATAGACCAGGAAATCACAGCATATACCTAATGGTATTGATACAACCGGACATAGGCCAGGAAATCACAACATATAAATAATGGTTTAAGGAGAGTTATAATCTGATGTTTATCTAGTGCGAATTATTTGCAGCAATGTTTTTGAGCCTGTCACCAAAAAAAAAAAAAAAAAAAAAAGAATTAAAAAAAAAAAACCACAAAAAAAAAAAAAAAAAAAAAAAAAAAAAAAAAAAAAAAAATTTTATCTAGTGCGAATTATTTGCAGCAATGTTTTTGAGCCTGTCAACAAAAAAAAAAAAAAAAAAAAATGGCTGCTAATAAACATCCGCAAAAAGAAAAAAAGAAAAAAAAAGAACAACAATAAAACAAAAGACAAACAACAGCAAAAACAAAAGCATATCTGTTCTAGACCAGAATTACATTCGTCCTTTCAAAGTCTCCCATCAAGTAATTACTAAGTGCCGGGCAATAAGAAATGTTGGTTGTTTAAATGAATGCAAGTCCCCCATTAAGTATTTACTCAGTACCGGGCAATAAGAAATGTTAGTATTGTAAATGAATGCAAGTTCCACATTTAGTAATTACTAAGTACCGGGCAATAAGAAATGTTAGTTGTTTAAATGAATGCAAGTCCCCCATTAAGAATTTACTAAGTGTCGGGCAATAATAAATGTTGTTTAAGTGACTTTTGTTTAAGATGCCACCTCATCATGAATTCAATTCAATTGTTTAATTATGAATTTCATTCTCAAACTCTTTGATAATTCTGCCCCAGTGTTTGTTTTTGTCCAGCTCGTCACGTGACACGGTAAAGGTGTTCTAATACCACGTGAAACCATCAAGTAATTGTAATATTATTTACTCATAGTGTTCAAATATTTGACCCTCAACGATTAGACCGACGCGACCTCAAACTAAAGAGTTCCACAAAGCTGCACTATTTGTTTATTGGGGGACTACTTCCTCGGCCATGTTGTTTTGCTAAATATTCCACGTGAATTAGAGCCGTGTGCAAATAAGGCACCAAAATTTAAAAAAAAAAATAATAAAAAATTGTAATGTGTTTAAGATATCTTAAGATTGTACAATGCAATAAAATATACGTAGCTAATTCGAATATGTTTAAAATGTTTGATATGTTTTATATTGAAAATAAGAGACATGTGAAACTAAAACAGATGATGTTACATTCTGGCCCAGAAGTAGTATCCAATCTTACAACAACCAAAAAAAAAAGTAATACTACTTTCCACTAAATAATAAAGGGAAATTTAACAACCCACATGTGGTGCGATTGGGGTTAAGTGGCTGGTCGCTGCAAGCTGTAACCCCTGACCCCCCCCCCTCCTTGCTAGTAAATATACAAACGAAGGCGTTGCTCTTCGATCATTAGTTTCTTTTCAGTGTGCATCAAATATTTTATTTATAATCTCAACATCGTTGTTACTGGGGCTAAGTGTCAACCCAAATACACTTAGAGTCGATCCCAAACTACCGGTACTTCTTTCTCATTCCTCGCCATGAAAAGACAACGCATTTAACATTCCTCACTCACATCACGAAACAACACATTCTTAAATGACGGCACGTGACATCACATTCCTCACTGATATCACTTTACATCACATTCGTCAGTGACGTCACGTAACATCACATTCATCACGTGACATCACATTCCTCTCTGACATCACGTGACATGACATGCCTCACTGGCATCACGTGACATCGCATTCCTCACTGACATCACGTGACTTCACTTTCTTCACTGACATCACATAACATCACATTCCTCACTGACATCAAGTAACATCACATTCCTCACTGACATCACGTGCTATCACATTCTTCACTGACATCACGTAACATCACATTACTCACTGACATCGCATTCCTCACTGACATCACGTGACTTCACATTCTTCACTGACATCAAGTAACATCACATTCCTCACTGACATCACGTGATATCACATTATGCACTGACGTCACGAAACATCACATTCCTCACTGACATCTCGTAACATCACATTCCTCACTGACATCACGTGAAATCACATTCCTCACTGACATCACGTGACATCACATTCTGCACTGACATCACGCAGCATCACATTCCTCACTGACATCACATAACATCACATTCCTCACTGACATCTAGTGACAGCACATTCTTCACTGACATCACGTGACATCACATTCCTCACTGCCATCACGTAACATCACATCCCTCACTGACAACACGTACCATCACATTCATCAATGACATCACATAACAACACATTCCTCACTGACATCAAGTAACATCACATTCCTCACTGACATCACGTGACATCACATTCTTCACTGACATCACTTAACATCACATTCCTCACTGATATCACGTGACATCACATTCTTCACTGACATCACGTAACATCACATTCCTCACTGACATCAAATAACAACACATTCCTCACTGACATCACGTAACATCACTTTCCTCACTGACATCACGTGACATCGCATTTCTCACTGTCATCACCATGGTGAATCTAAATTCACAGCGTGAATTCCCCACTGAAAGCGTTCACAATGTTCCTGAAATGCCTGGCCCAATCGTTCAGCATCGGGTGTCATGAAAAGAACATCGACTTGCCGTACTCCAACGGTGCAGTTGTGTAGCTCACCGAGAGTCCTTTTGCAAAAAGAGAAATACTTGTTACGACAATTAGTGTAATAGCAATGATATGTCAAATCATTCAAACCATTGAGCAGTATTGGAATGTGTTGGTCTGCAAACAAAGGCTCTTAAAACGCGGTATTTATTGATGTGAAATGAAGCGTTACACTGACAGATTGCCACTCACAGCTGGACCATCATCAATACATTTGTAAGGACAGGTTGCCACTCACAGCTGGACCATCATCAATACATTTTTAGGACAGGTTAACACTCACAGCTGAACCATCATCAATACATTTGTTAGGACAGGTTGCCACTCACAGCTGGACCATCATCAATACATTTGTTAGGACAGGTTGCCAATCACAGCTGGACCATCATCAATACATTTGTTAGGACAGGTTGCCACTCACAGCTGGACCATCATCAATGCATTTGTTAGGACAGATTACCACTCACAGCTGGACCATCATCAATACATTTGTTAGGTCAGGTGCCACTCACAGCTGGACCATCATCAATACATTTGTTAGGACAGGTTGCCACTCACAGCTGAACCATCATCAATACATTTGTTAGGACAGGTTGCCACTCACAGCTGGACCATCATCAATACATTTGTTAGGACAGGTTGCCACTCACAGCTGGACCATCATCAATACATTTGTAAGGACAGGTTGCCACTCACAGCTGGACCATCATCAATACATTTGTTAGGACAGGTTGCCACTCACAGCTGGACCATCATCAATACATTTGTGAGGTCAGGTTGCCACTCACAGCTGGACCATCATCAATACATTTGTTAGGACAGGTTGCCACTCACAGCTGGACCATCATCAATACATTTATTAGGTCAGGTTGCCACTCACAGCTGGACCATCATCAATACATTTGTTAGGACAGGTTGCCACTCACAGCTGGACCATCATCAATACATTTGTTAGGTCAGGTGCCACTCACAGCTGGACCATCATCAATACATTTGTTAGGTCAGGTGCCACTCACAGCTGGACCATCATCAATACATTTGTTAGGTCAGGTGCCACTCACAACTGGACCATCATCAATACATTTGTTAGGTCAGGTGCCACTCACAGCTGGACCATCATCAATACATTTGTTAGGTCAGGTGCCACTCACAGCTGGACCATCATCAATACATTTGTTAGGTCATACAGAAAAAACAAAAAAACTTACAAAGTATATCAAAATACACCCCCCCCCCCAAAACCCTTAAAATTACCCAATCCTTAAAAATACCCAACCCTTAAAATTACCCAACCCTTAAAATTACCCAACCCTATGCCGAAACGTTCTTATCTTGTGTGCTGTCTTCCTATTTAAGCTTCGACTTAACCTTTTCTACTACTTACTTCACCAAGGCTTGAATGAACGCAGCCCTACATTATATTATTACCTTATAATTACCCAACCCGTCATTTATTGCTACAACCTCAAATTTCATTTTGGACTGAAAAAAATCATCTTATCAATATATAATCTTGTTGTTGAATTGTTAAAATATAGTTTGTTTTTCAACTTATTTACCCACGGATCTACTTACAAACCCATCAATATTAGATACTAAGGAAAATGATACTATTTCTTAGTGCAAGAAAATTAAATATGTTTTAGCCAGTAGATTAAAGGATTGGCCAGTGGTTTTAAGGATTGGCCAGTAGATTGTAGGATTGGACATTAGATTGAAATATTGGTCAGTAGATTAAAGGAGTAGGAATGTCCTTTAAATTAAATAATTTGTCAGTAGAATGAAGAACTGGTTAGTAGTTGAAGGATTTGCCATTAAGTTAAAGGATTCGCCAGTAGGTTGAATAATTGGCCAGTTGATTGAAGTATTGGCCAGTAGATTGAAGGATTGGTCAGTAGATTGAATGATTGGCCAGTAGATTGCAGGATTGGCCAGTAGATTGTAGGATTGGCCAGTAGATTATAGGTTTTGCAGTAGATTGAACGATTGGCCAGTAGATTGAAGGATGGGCCAGTAGATTGCAGGATTGGCCAGTAGATTAAATGATTTGCAGTAGATTGAAGGATTGGCCAGTAGATTGGATTGGCCAGTAGATTGAAGGATTGGCCAGTAGATTAAAGGAGTAGCCATTACATTTAAGGATTTGCTGGTAGATTTAAGGATTGTCCTTTAAATTAAATAATGTTCCATTAGATTGAAGAAATGGTCAGTAGATTGAAGGATTGTCCAGTGGTTTGAAGGATTGGCCAGTAGATTGAAGGACTGGTTAATAGATTGAAGGATTGGTCAATAGATTGAAGGATTGGCTAGGAGATTGAAGGGTGTATTTGTGCTAATAAAAAAGAAAAAATAACATCCTTTATTAGTGTATAAATATAATTTAAGTCGAAAGATGGTTAAAAAATCAGGGTACTTGAAGTCTTAAATGTTCCTAGTAATAATGACTTTGTACTTGCAATGAAGAGTTTTTACCTGACTGACTCATTATGTTTGGCTGACTCATTATTATTGGCTGTCTCATTATGAGTGTAGGTCTCATTATAAGTGGTTAATAAGGGGAGAGACTGCAACTCATGATAAGTGGCTGACTCATTATGCGTGCCTGTCTTATTATAAGTGGCTGTCTCATTATGAGTGTCTTACTCATGAGTTAAACTTGTTCCTTAACAGGAGAGTCAACCTGATATTAAAGAACCAAAGGGCAAGTCACTTTCAAGTGGGGACAAGAAGCCTGGCAAGAATGTGACCAAGTCACCAACAAGGACCAAAGGGGAGGTAAGACAAGGGATGTAACCCAGTGCTGTCGTACAATTAATAGAATTTGGAGGTGGTGATGGGGGGAGAGTTCGGGAGAAGGTGTTTGAGAGGGATAGGGCTGAGGGATAGGACCGAGAGGGAGGTGGGGGAGATCGACACACTGCTCAACAATGTCATTAAAATCTTTGTAAATCAGTCGGGTGCAGTGTAATAAATAATAATTAGTAGAAGTAGAATCATCTTATAGGCCTATTATTATTATCAACATAAAGAACTGTTACTCTCAATGTATTATTATGATCACACATACGAATAGATCCCCCATAAATAAATGTAACCAACAGTCAGCATATGTTCCATAATGATAGATACAACTGATAGTTACCGCTGATAGGAAACTGAAGTTTTTCTATGATCTGTATCCAAAATCATAGCCATAATTTTAATTGAGATTAACACTTTAGAATTTAGATCATAAAATTTACCCATAAAACTCAAATAAAAATTCATAAAAGAAATGTGTTGTGCCCTTCATAAAAAAAAAAAAAAAAAAAAAAAAAAAAAAAAAAAAAAAAAAAAAAAAAAAAAAAAAAAAATATGTAAAACAAAAAAAAAAAAAAAAAAAAAAAAAAAAAAAAAAAAAAAAAAAAAAAAAAAAAAAAAAAAAAACTATTTGTATTTCTTTTCAAATAGGTCAGATCAGGGGTCACAAAAACAGGTAAGACATGTTCTGAAGTAATTTTTATTGATATTAATCAATTGCATTAAAATATTGATCAACAGTCATTTAAATTATTGTGTGCTATTGAAATCCTTGAGGTATCAGTTGCATTGATATTTTCAACTACTTCCTTGTTAGCTCTTAAAAAAATAAATTATAGATCTAATAGTTTAATTTTTTTGTAATTTTTTTTTTTTGCCTAATAGTTTGAAGCAATTTTCCCTTAACTTGAAGTAACTTTTAATATTCCAAAATTTTAGATAAAGAGTTTGCTGAGGTAGCGATTCAGGATGAGGGAGGTAACCCAGATACAGCAACCGTGGATGAAAAGAGCCGCACCCACGCCAAGCCCAAGGCATCTCTTCAGCCAGTTCCAGAGTCTGACCTTGGCCTTGACCTGTTGGATGAGTCCATTTGGGTATGTCGCTGAAATATTTTGACTTATTGAAACCCTTGGACTCTTGAGTGTTTCAAAGCTGGGAAACTCAACCTGCTCCTTACTTAGTCTTTCTACACTTAATAAACTCTTGAAATAGTTGAGAAATTAGTTGTACTCCATAAAGAACAGCGACAAAAATTTATGAAACATCAGGAAAATGTATTAGAAGGAGATAAATCTCAAGAAATGGTCGCATGATTCGATAATTAGGCCAATCAACTTGATGTCACAGAATCAGGCGAGCGTTTGGTAGGCAAATGATTTTTTTTCAATGATCCAGCATTTTAAAGAAGAAAAAAAAACCTGCCAAATTTTGATCAATTTCAAATTGTTCTTTAAACAATGTACCGAAGGTATAGATATAGTTTGGAAATTGTAGATAGGTATAGATATAGTTTGGAAATTGTAGAACTGTATGGATCCAATGTATCTACACAAAAAAAACAGGTATATATTTGTTTTTCCCTAGATCTAAAGCTGATCACTTTGTTTTGCTTCAGCTTTTAATACCATCCATTTAGATTTCCTTATGGGGAACGTTAAGTTGATTTATTTTTTCCTATTGATTTACTTTGCATTTTAAACCATTCTGCTATGTATTACCTGGCTTTCATGATATCATATGTCTACAGACCTCGATACCCGCTGATCAGATCAATGGAAAATTTGCTCAGTACAGAAGACTGGTGAGTAGTTTAATTTTCATAGTTTTTGGTGAAGCATCACAGGGGGGGTGGGGGGAGGGGGAGAGAAATTTAAACTTAAACTCAGTTGGCCACCATCCTTGCTGCCAGTCCTGCAATCTTCTCAGTCCTGCAATCTTCTTTGTCCTTCAATCTTATCTGTCAGGGAATGATTGTAAATAGTATAAGCATACTTGTAAATTCCTAGCCAGGTTCAAGATAAAACCCAATACAAGAATGATCCATCTACTTGAAAACTCCCAGCCATGCTCAAGATGAAACCCTATTCAACAATGATCTGTTGACTTGTAAACTCCTAGCCAGGCTCAAGATAAAACCCTATACAAAAATGATCAGTCTACTTGTAAACTCCTAGCCAGGCTCATGATGAAACCCTATACAACAATGATCAGTCTACTTGTAAACTCCTAGCCAGGCTCATGATGAAACCCTATACAACAATGATCAGTCTACTTGTAAACTCCTAGCCAGGCTCAAGATGAAACCCTATACAAAAATGATCAGTCTACTTGTAAACTCCTAGCCAGGCTCATGATGAAACCCTATACAACAATGATCAGTCTACTTGTAAACTCCTAGCCATGCTCAAGATGAAACCCTATACCACAGACACATTTCAAGTTGTTCTCCCCCATCTATCGTGACAGATTCCAAGTTGTTCTCTCCCTTCTACCGTAACACATTCCAAGTTGTTCTCTCCATTCTATCTTTAATGTCTATAACAGACCACAATTTATTCCATATTATTCTTTCACTAATCTGAATGCTGTCTATCACACATCTAAATGCTGTCTATCACACATATAAATGCTGTATATCACACATCTAAATTCTGTCTATCACACATCTAAATTATATCTATCGAAGTCATTTTCTCTTGTCTATTGTTGTTGTTCATGACAGACCACACACAGACTCCAAGACCTGGAAGAGCAGCTACAGCTGACCACAGCCAAGACAAAGAGGAAAGTGGCAACACTGAAAGCCCAGTTCCATGAGCATAAGAGCAAATGGGAGGCTGTAAGTAGATCAATAAAAGGACATGCAATGTTAAATAGGGCGCTGTCTGGGTGAAATTTTAAACAGGGCACCATCTGGGTGAGATGTTTAGTAGAGCACCGTCTGATTGAGATATTAAATAGGGCATTGTCTGGGTGCAACGTTAAATAGGGCACACTCTGTGTGAGCTTTTTTGTAGGGCACCATCTGGGTTAGATGTTAAGAAGGGCACCATTTGGGTGTGATATTAAGCAGGGCAGGGTATAGGTGATTAGTTAATTAGAGCATCACCTGGGTGTGATGTTAAGTAGGGTAAAAACTAGGTGATTAGTTAAGTAGGGCACCATCTGAGTGTGATGTTGAGTAGTGCACCATCTGAAATCCCCTTTTAATTTGTGTGTCCATATAACTGCACCTCTGATGTTAAGATTTGCAAACTTTTAAAAATGTTCTCATCTTTAGGAGCGCAAGCTTCTGATTGAGCAGATTGACCAATCACTAAAACTCCAGACGGATGCTGAAAAAGAGGCAGACGCGGCCATGACACAACTGGAGGAATTTATTACAGAACAAGAAAAACTGGTTGGTTTTTTATTTTTTAAGAGCTGACTGTTCAGATATTCATTTCATGACTTTTTATTCATTCACAATTGTGACTGAAATTCATTAAAGTGATAGTTTCTACTTTACATTAAATTAAATGGTAGATCATTTAACTTTTTGAACCAATAAGGGGTTACAAAATATTATTCTTTCTTTTTCCATTCCGAAATTCTGAAAGAATTTTCTTTCATTTCTAAAAGAATGCCACAATTTACTTTTTATTTTATTTCCAACTTCATTTTTAACACAAAACGGCAGCTGTTGTCAAAAATTGTATTAAATAAAATTAGTTCATGTATTAGAAAAAACAAATCTGAAGGAAAAAAATACAGTATTAAAATGTCATTAATTCAATTGTTTTTGAATTGATGTTTATGACAAATCATTTCTGACATTCACTAAAAAGATTTATAAAAATGGCTCTGGTTAAAAAGACCTCAACTAAAATGTTTCCAAATTGTTATCAAATTATTCAAATTTAGGAAACTTTTTATAATCTGGGATTAGTAGAACGTAACACTTAAAAATCTAGGATCATTGGAACCTAACATTTACAAAACTAGGATTAGTGGAACCAAACTTTTATTGTTAAGAAATAAAGCTTTCATCAAAGTCTTATACTGATGTCATGCTATTGTTAGGATGGTTTCATGATGGTGTTGTGATGCTGTCATGATAGTGTCATGGTGGTGTAGTATCATGTTTATATCACACATGTGATATCATCACATTCTCAGGAACAAGAGGAAGAACATAAAAGAACTGAAGCCCTGCAGGTTACATCAGCTTTGACCCCACAAGATGTGACCCCACCCCAAGGGTCAGGGATCCCCACCCCTGTCCCAGGCCAGCAGCAGGGAGCTGTTGGAGTGACCTTGACCCCAGAATCAGAGCAGGAGCTTCTGAGACTCATGCAGCAGACAGATGATGCTAAGGTGAGAGAAGATGTTAGCATGGTGAAATCATGTGTAGTCATAACATCTGCCAGGTGTCTTATTTGTTGCTGTTGCTATGGCCACCACAAAATTTAGTCACTACACCTGCAAGGTGTCTTCTCTGTGACTTCAAACCCCCCCCAAAAGAAAAAGAAAATTGATGCCAAATAATGAAATAAAAGCTTTAAATATATTAATTAGTTATATCTAAAATTAACATGACTGCATAATTTCAGTTTGTCTTCCATTAGTTCACTTAGGCATCTTCATGTTGTTGGAGCAGACTCCATGTTGTTGTCTCAATTCTTAATAATTATTATTATTTCCTTTACATATATATAAATATATATTCAAAATTGCTTCTATCTTACATATATTTTTTTTAGCCTAGACAGTTAATATATTTTCTCTTTTTTTTTTTTTTTTTTTTTTTTTTTTTTTTGTTACGTTAAAAATTAACAAACAAACATGTTCTTTATTAAAAAGCAAAACAACGTATTCCTTAAAAATTAAATTAAATAAAATGAGAGGAAAAGGTAATTTATTTATTTAAAAAAAAATAAAATAAAAAAAATAAAAAAAAGTTGTTCTCAAATTTTAAATTAGAGACATCAACATTGTTGGCCTAAACAAAAATATTTCTCCATTTGATAATAATGGCAGTTATCTGAACTCAAAGAATAAAGTGAGCATTTTTAATTACCAACAATCTTGATCTTTTCTAGTGCATTAAGACAAAATTAGCTCAACTTCACTAATTTATTTATTTTTATAACTCAGGGTTTGAATAGTTTTATAAAATAGTTTTCTTTTAAATATATATCTTTAGAGAGAGAGAGAGAGAGAGAGAGAGAGAGAGAGAGAGAGAGAGGAAATGAGTTGACCTATATCTCATGAATAATTTTGCTTTGTATATTTGTGGGATTTGGTTCCAATAGAGATTACTTGTTTTGTAATTTATTTGCTTTGTAGACATTTGTCTTTAGATTTGCTTGATTTCACATGTGATAAGGTCCAAGAGATGAATGCCAGACTTGGCACATGTGCGTCTGCTCCCCCTGCTGTAGATATGGAACTGCTCTCAATCCAAAGGCCAGAGGTAAGCAGCGGGCTGTTCCATCAGAACAGAGGGAGGATGACATTGGTGTGGTTATCATAGCAAAAAATGAAGTGAAGTCTATAAATATTCCTCTATAAGACTTGCATAGAGTGTAGCTTCATTGGTTGACAAAGCTTTCCGAATGAAGGCATCCAAAAATTAGCCACAGCTTAAAACCCAATGGAACATCCAACAGAATGTCAATACTAATTTTAGAAAGTGACAACAGTGAGTAATGAAGGAGTGATTGGAGTAGCGCATTCTTTCAGTAAGGTTTGAAATTAACGGCAGCCATGGCATCTGTCTTTGTTTATTAATGTTTTTACCTTATAAACAAAACAACAACAAAATAATAAATTCCAATTTAATACTTGTTTGCAATCTTGTAGTTAGTTCTGCGAATCAAATGAATTGGATAAGGCACTTTTTGTAGTTAGTTATGCTGGTCAAATGGTTTGGATTAAAAACTTTGGTAGTTAGTTATGGGAATCAAATGGATTGGATTAAACACTTTGGTAGTTAGTTATGGGAATCAAAAGGATTGGATTAAACATTTTGGTAGTTAGTTATGGGAATCAAATGTATTGGATTAAACACTTTTGTAGTAAGTTATGGGAATCAAAAGGATTGGATTAAACACTTTAGTAGTTATTTATGGAAATTAAATGCATTGGATTAAGCACTAATTTAACATCATTTAAAATAAAGTATACTATGTCTTTTTAAAAATATATTGTATAACCTTTGCTGAATTTTAGTTAACTAGCTCTTTAGTTTTTAATTTTAGTTCTGTGTAGATACCTAAATGTATAAATGCCTGTACGTACAGATGCTATTTCTCATCTTTTAAAACTAGCTTATAATCTGTTTTTGATATTTTGTTTTATTTATTTTTTGACAAACCTTTTCTTTAATTCTTGACAAACCTTTTCTTTAATTCTTGACAAAACTTTTCGTTAATTCTTGACAAACCTTTTCTTTAATTCTTGTCAAAACTTTTCTTTAATTCTTGACAAACCTTTTCTTTAATTCTTGACAAACCTTTTCTTTATTTCTTGACAAACCTTTTCTTTAATTGTTGACAAAACTTTTCGTTAATTCTTGACAAACCTTTTCTTTAATTCTTGACAAACCTTTTCTTCAATCTTGTCAAACCTTTTATTTAATCTTGTCAAACATTTTCTTTAATTCTACACAAACCTTTTCTTTAATCTTGACAAACCTTATCTTTATTTCTTGACAAACCTTCTCTTTAGTTCTTGACAAACCTTTTCTTTAATTCTTGATAAGTCTTTTCTTTAATTCTTGACAAACTTTTAATTCCTATAAATGAATGTGGCTGTTGAACCAAGCCAAAAATAACATGATTTTTTTTTCTCCTGTTCTTATTTGTGAAGGAACAACCAAAATGGCTGCAAGTTTATCTTGCAAATTTAATTTTTGTTTTGTTTCGTTTTTATTTGTAAGTCAATTTTTATGAAACATATTTTATAATAATGATAACTTATTGGGCAGATTTTGTTCCATGATGAAATTTGTTGTCTATTTAAAACTAATTCAACTTTTCTCATCTGTTTATTCTGCTAATAAGGGGGAGGGGAGAGTGGATCGGGCATATTCCTCTGTGCCACACTCTTCTCTTGAATGCTTCATAGCAATATTTAGGGTCTGTATGTTAAACGATTTTGAATTTAAATCCTGGAATCCTTTAGCCTGGTAGTAAGGATGAGATCTCTCCTGGTGGAGGCATAAAGCCAGTCAGTGAACATGATCTCCAGACAACACCAACTATTGACCTGCCGGACAAAACAGTGGAAGAGTTGGATGGCAGGATGTCAACTGCAGAAGTGGCTTTGTCCTCACAACCAGGGGAAGAAACTCTTCAAAGCCTTGAACCTCCTTCGGTTGACCTTTTGGAAGGTTACCCTCTGATAGCCCAGAAAGAGAAGACGCCAGAGCTAGGGGAAGCGATTCAGGCCGAGGAGAATGCCATGAAATACCAGAATGAAAGGGAGTCAACTCTTGGGGACTTTGAGTTTCACAGAGACACATTCTCTGAGAGCTCCGAGATGACCTTGTCAAAGCAGTCCACCATGATTATGTTCAGTGCCAAGCAAAGGTCAAGGTTGGGGCAGGTAGACATATTGGGTGTTCAATTTTGTAGTATTATTCATCCAACTATTGTGTGATGAGTGTGCATGCTTACATACCTTGTGTTATACTTAGATCTTATTCACACAACTATTGTGTGGTGAGTGTGCATCCTTTACATACCCTGTTATATATACTTTAATCTTATTCATACAACTATTGTGTGATGAGTGTGCATCTTTAACATACCTTGTGTTATACTTAGAGTTTATGTTGTAGCCCTCATCAGCCACAGTAAAATTGATTTATCTATTTTCATAATCATTTCAACATTCAGTTTCTGATGTTTACATATGAGGACAATGCTCTATGTTTACATATGAGGACAATGCTCTATGTTTACATATGAGGACAATGCTCTATGTTTACATATGAGGACAATGCTCTATGTTTACATATGATGACAATGCTCTATGTTTACATATGAGGACAATGCTCTATGTTTACATATGATGACAATGCTCTATGTTTACATATGAGGACAATGCTCTATGTTTACATATGATGACAATGCTCTATGTTTACATATGAGGACAATGCTCTATGTTTACATATGAGGACAATGCTCTACGTTTACATTTGAGGACAATTCTCTATGTTTACATTTGAAGACTATGGTCTTTGATATATTATCTGAAATAAAATACAGAATAAGAGAAACTTAAGAATAAAATTCTATAAAGATTACCTTGCTCAAATCATAAGAAATTAATAATTTAATGGTAAAACTTTGTTTGGGATAACAAAACACAGTTGAAGTAAAATAATATATTAGACTAGAGACATCATTTGATTTGTTTGTTTTTTCATCAAATCAATAACTGAGTACATTTCAACGATGTTTCCTTTATTAAATAGCCCCAACTTCAACACTCTCATTTACTGTAGCTAAATTCAATCATTCATTATTGTGGTTTGTATATTCCCTGATGTGTACTTCTAGCTATCATTTAATCTTTATAGTATTGTGCCGTAATCTCAACTATTAATTAATAATGATTTAATCCTAAATATCTGACCTTTGGACTGCTGTAACTTACTTACAATCTTGTGTTCAATGTTTTTTCACTATTTTGAAACTGTTGCTGCATAAGAAATTTAACCCCGGTAAACAAGTTTAAATTTAACTGTTGCCACCCCAATACATATAAATTTGACCAGGGGCTAGACTCTTACTTTGATGATCTAGTACAGTGGTGTTCTTTCTCTTACTTAAAAGACATTAAAAACAACTACAATATTTCCAAAGACCCAGAATTCAAGCAGTTCTAAATAAAGGAAAATAATTGTCTTTTTTCATCCTAGCAAACTATTGTTATTATTAGACTACAGGAATGATATATTAGGGGAAACAACATCCTACTTTGAATGGTCCCAAGCACTTCTTACAAATCTCTCTTATTGAGATTTAATTTCTTTTTACCTGCCTGAGATAAGTTACAAGAGATATGTTACTCGTTTCATTCAAAATGCAGACTTACAACACACTTTTTAAAATGATAATTTTTCATTTACACAAAAAACAGAAGTTATGCAACTTATGCACTAGCAATATTTTTAAGAATCTTATTTAGAGAGCAGTTTAGAGGAATTTTATATTGTGCTATATTTTAACCATTTCATCATTATTACTTTCATGCTTAGAGATTTTTTTTTGATTGACTGTATCTTTTTTTTGTTTTTTAAACTGTTGATAAAGAGTAAACACAATTTTAGCATAAAATAAATGTGGACCAAGAGTAAAAGATGTGTAGAATTAAATAAATGAATAAAAAGCTTAAATAATGTGTAGTATTAAATAAATGTATTAAAACTGTAAATACTATATATTATTAAATACATTTTGAGAAAGAGTATAAAATCTGTAGCATTAAATTAATGTGTAACAAGTGTAAATAATTTGTAAAATTAAATAAATTCTGAGAAATAGTAAAATACTTGAAGCATTAATAATGTGTAGAAAGGGTAAATAATGTGCAGCCTAAACAAATAAAATTCCTGACAATTTTGATACTGAAATGACTACCTTGAAAAATGATATTATTAAAGTGATGTTTTGACAGTTTTAAATTGTTTATTTATATATATAGATAGATAGAGAGATATACACAAGATAAAATAAACGCAGTTTTATATTTTAAATGTTTGATGTGAGTTACTGATTATATATCATGTGTGCAATAAATGTTGTGAAATGTATCAATGATATAATTTCCCTATCTTTGATTTGATGTGATATTTTTTCCTGTACCTCTTATCTACAACATTTTAATAAAAACATGTTGCACTGTTTTTTTTTTTAAAAATATTGTTCCATCTTTATTTACAACCATGGCTTAAACATATGGTCAATATACTAATGAAGTAAATGTACACAAATTTTACCCAGAAATATTTCATGTTTTACCTTTTACCTTTGACCTTTTAAAAAGTCTTAGAAGAAATTGCTTTTAACTTATTTCCTTGTTTTCTAATTATTTATACCTTAATAAATATTTGTGTTTTGTATTTATTGTTCATATATTAAATCTAAATATAAAACAAAGATGGGATTGTAAAAAAAATCAAATTAAGAAATTTATTTTAAATTTCAACAAAAATGTAAAAATAAAACAAATAAAAATTAATGATATATCTTTTTAATAATCATTTTAATTAAATCGTTCAATGTATTTGATGGCTTAGCTATTTATTTACAGGCTTTGATATGTGTAACATAAGTCACCACAATTAATCTCAGATTCTATTTAGTGCTATTGTTTTTAAGGGACTTAAAGAAATGCTTCTAAGTTTCAGGATCTAAGATCATAAAGTCATAAGTCAGAAACCTATAATAATAAATTCATAATTCAAAATTCTAAGATAATAGGACCATCATAATTCTAAGATAATAAATTCAAGATTCAGAGTTTGTTTCACATCTATTTCAATACATTTTAATTGCTCACTAATAGGCCTACCTAATAATTATTAATTATTTTTTTAATTATAGATTTTCAAACACACACTCAAATTTATCCTAACATACTTTTTTTTTTTTTAAAGTTATAAAGTTCATCATAATTTGATCAAATCTAGAGACATTATGTCCTTGTAAAAGAGACATAATGTCAATGTAAAATTTAAAAAGAGAATCTATTATTTCTGTAACAAAAACACATTCAAATAATTGTTTTTTTTTTAGTCTGCCTCATCCAATGAGTTGTCAAAAATTGATGGAACAACAGAAGAAGAACTGAGAGCAGCTTCTGCACAGAGCAGAGCTTCACTTAGACAGCAGTTTAAGGTAATGACAGATTTATATTTTCAATTTGTCATCTATGGAATTGGTCAGCAACCAGCCAATCTGAAACTATATCTGTCACTTTGAATGAATGACTGTGTCTCTGCATGTTTCTCTATATACATATCTCAATGAGACTAAATGTGTCTCTTAATATGTCTTCAAATGTGCCTCTGGATATCTCTTTGAATGTTACTCTGAATGTGCCTATGAATGTGCTTCTGAAAATGTCTCTGAATTTGCCTCTGTTTATGTCTTTTAATGTTTCCCTTGATGTGTCTCTGAATGTCTTATTTTTATTGATTATTTAACTCAAAATAACTAAAACAGGATTTAAACTGAAATGGAATGTAACTTTAAAAAAGTCAGTGAAGCAAAAGTCATAATCTGATATTATATAAATACTTGTTATGCATAGGAAGATAAACTTTATAAATATACATTTTTATATTGAATTTTTTGGGGAAAGTAATATTAAGTGTCAAGTTAGTTAATTTGTGACTTTACTTCTGCTGTTGGAATGACAGATTTATCTCCCCCGCTTGAATCTCTTTTGATCAACATATCAACATTAAAACTGTATAGATAAACACTGGCAAAATGTTGAAGGCATCTCATTTATGTTTTTAAACCAACATTACTTTCTTATTGACACGATCAGATGAAACTTGGTGAGGCCAAACAAGCAGCAGAAGACAGGAGGTCAAAGTCTCCGGCCATCTTGTTGCCCACACAGTTAACTGTGGATGACGAGTTAATTATTGACGAAGATGATGATGAGATTGGAGGTAAGTTTTGATGTAATTATTACTTGGTTATGTCTTAAAAAAATAATTGATGATTATAGAGAAATCAGGGTATTTTATCATGGGCTCATTTTATTTTTTCTATGATATCTTTTTGTCACAATGTGACGATGGTAAAGACTTGATATCTGTTTGTCCCAATGTAACGATGGTGTAGACTTTGCATGATGAAATCACATCGCCTGAGATTTTTCTTTATGAGGATAAGTTGCTTCACTAGACTGCCAATCACCTCTCTCCACACATCTGGATGACCCAAGGGAACACCATGTGTGGATGATACAGCTTGGCACAAGTAGCGTCACAGTAGTTGTTGGAATGTTCATGGTGTCTATGTCATACAGCCTACCCACACTCCATCTCTGGGCTTCAATTCAGAGTTTACTTCTCTTTGATAAGTTGCTATCCAAGGTTAAAGAGTCCATTTCACCAGGGGTGCTGGTGGTGTGTCTAAGCTTTTGCTAGAGTCGGAACTCAGTCCACAATCGTTAATTAGCTCAGTTTAGACTGCTTGGCCACCCAGCACCTATGTGATTATGTATAGGGTGTCTTATAATTATCACAAATGCATCGCCATCACAACAGCTGAATTAAAATTATTTTACAGCAAAGTATTGTCTGCATCTAACAACTGATTTATTTCATAGATCATTTTAAATTCTTATAATTTCCTTGTCAACTTTTTCCACTTGCTGTAGGTAGTTTTTATTTTGTTGTAATCACAATCCCAACAGATTCTGTCAATGAAATCGGTACATCACCTCCTCCTGGGTTTAAGACCACACCGCGTCTGTCGGCGCAATCATTCAGTGAAATCATCAACAAGGAATTTTCTGGGAACAGGAGAGATTTAAGTCAACCTATTGTTCAAAAAGTCATCATGTAGGTCCATTTTATGATGTTTCTATAACAATATGACAGTCAACAATGATTTGGAATATATAATAATCTTGTTAAAATATGTTGCTTTTTAAAAAATAATTTCATAATAATATCATGAATATTTAGTGATTAACATTAAAGCAACAAAAAATTATTGTAATGTGCAGAAAAGATTTAGCAGTGGGCCAATGCATTGAAGTTTTAATAGGATATATTTGAAACTAGCCTATATACCCGGCTTGGCCCATCCTGGTTTGACCTCCGATCCCATTTCTGACACCGATCTCGGCACAGTCCTGCCTCCCAGTGTAATTCCGATCCCGGAGGATCCACTCAAGATTAGGATCCCGATCCCTTAGATCCCACTAATATCCCCTTGTAACAATTTAGAACTTTCTGGAATATTCTAGATTGAATTTAATAACTTGCTCGAAAAATGTATAAAATGTACTTTTCTAATTATTTTTCAAATACGATAACAATCTGCAACCCGTGTCAATATTTTAATACTTTTTCTTTTAAGTTAATCAATGGGCCCTGGGGGGGGGTGTACCAATTTAATTATGCCTAAGATAGAGGGCCCTATAAATACCATAGGGATAAATAATTGAGTTAAAAATAAAAATGTGTCCCATTAAAATTAGTTTAAAAATGCCATAGATATAGCTTTTTTAAAATTGTCGAAGTTTCTAGAAAATTCTAGATTGGATATTCTTAGTTTTAAATTCACTGATATGTTAATAGGGACAATGAAGTCTATTTATACCAATCTAGGCCGATATATTCATCAATTCAAATAGAACCTATAGTGTTCTCTAAGCCTATTGATATTTATATAGCTTATATAAGGAAAAATGAAATGGGGCCCCTGGACCCAAAAGAATGGATATTTTTAGATCAGTACCCTTTGGTATTTGAATATGGATCAAAAAGTATCTGTGTACTAAGTTTGGTCAAGATTCATCCACTCATGTAGGAGTAGTTCTTTCTAATAATTTTTATAGAGCTCATATAAGGAAAAAAAATGAATTCAGGGCCTCCCGCCCCAAACAGAATGTTATAAAAAGTTCATAACCCCTTAAGATTTCCTTTTGGATAATGATGGATATATGTTGCCACGTTTGGTCAAGATCCATCAATCCTTGTAATTCTTTGTAGAACAAACAAATCCCGCCACAAACATTCACTTGTATATATATATATATATATATATATATATCTGTATGATTATAAAGGATATGTAATAGATTATATAAAATATATTATAGATTATGTAAGATATGTTATAGATTATACATGCTATATTATAAATTATATAGAATAGATTGTAAAGGATAAATTATAGCCTGAATTTAATTCCAAATTTTAACAAATATCTACAGTCAATTTTGCATGAAAAAAAGAGATTACAGAAATTAATGCAACAGTATTTTTCAAAACATTGATTCCTCAGGAAAGGTATTTCTTTACGTGAGCATCCACTGTTGAAAGAATACCTGACAGTTTACAATGGGGTCATGGGTTTCAAAGATGGAGTGGGTAAAACGTTTTTAGACAAGGGTAAGAAAACTCCATCTCATTGTTTATTACCTGCTTCACTATTCATTGATTTTGTCATCCCAGGCCACCAACACCACAAGCCTTCAACAAGACCACCACAAGACCACCACAAGACCGCCTCCAGCTNCCCCCCCACCATCAAGCCTTCAACACCCCCGCTCCCCCAAATTGTTGTGTTATTTTGTGACTAATTGGTGATTAACTTATTTCAATGCATAAAGTGTTCATTCGTTTACATCTGATGTCAGCTCACTCAATGTATAAAATGTTCATTTATTCAAATCTGATGTCAAGTCATTCAATGTATAAAATGTTCAATCATTCAGATCTGATGTCAGCTCACCAGATGATGTCTGACCTTGAAGCTCTCAGTTTTGACTCCACTAAGAAAGCCATGCCACAAATTGTGGAGCTCACACAAAATGTTGCCTACGGTAGGAAGTAATGTCTAGTGCATCTGTATATTGGCCCACAAAATGTTGCCTATGGTAATAAATAATGTCTAGCCCACCTGTATACTAGTACCCAAATGTTGCTTTCTTGTAGGAAATAATGTCAGCTTAAATTTTTACAAAATTATTTAATCATTAACTGCCCTTTGGTCAAAAGAATTAAGGGGGGGGGGGGTAAACTTTACCTTTTTTTCAAATTAAAGTTCAATGTTTCATGATTTCTAAGTTTAACTATGCGACGATCACATTCCATTAGAATTTGTTAAATTTTTTTCTTTAAAAAGGAACTTTCAGAAGTCCTATGTCCTTCCTCTTTCTCAAGCATCTTACTAGTACCCAAATGTTGCTTTCTTGTAGGAAATAATGTCAGCTTAAATTTTTACAAAATTATTTAATCATTAACTGCCCTTTGGTCAAAAGAATTAAGGGGGGGGGGGTAAACTTTACCTTTTTTTCAAATTAAAGTTCAATGTTTCATGATTTCTAAGTGTAACTATGCGACGATCACATTCCATTAGAATTTGTTAAATTTTTTTCTTTAAAAAGGAACTTTCAGAAGTCCTATGTCCTTCCTCTTTCTCAAGCATCTTATTTGTTTTATTTAAGATGAGGTATAGTGATGGATTTTGTGATAGATCAGAAAAATCGAAAAATCACTCAATTCATTCTATAATTAAATGTTAATATTTCTTTTCAGTTCTTGAAGAAGTCAGCTCCCTCATAAACAGTGTGCTTGTATTTGATAGGGTGAGTATCTACTAAATTCATATTAGATTTTCTTTGGTCACCACCCCTAAACTCTATGTTAATCTGCAGTCAGCCTGTCAGCCTGAATAACTCAGTCACTATTCCAGTCAGTCAGTGCCAGTAGGAAGCTGTGAGAAACCCTACCTCAGTTTAGCTGTAAGAAACCCTGCCTCAGTTTAGCTGTAATAAATACTACATCGGTCAGCTTATCTGTCAGCTTATCGCATTAAACAAAAACTTCTTCTCTTTTTAAACTGTAATTCACCACTGTGCATAACTATGATAATGATTATTTCAAAGTCCCACCACCCAGCAGTCAAATTATTACATTAATGCCATATTATGAATAAGGTTCGTTTGATTCAGCCACAGTTGAAGTAAACTTAATGATCATTTGCTCCATTTGATAAAAATTTGAATTAAAAAAATGTTGTGAAATATTCAAAAGTGTATTTAAAACCCTGCTCCAAGAATAATAATATATATTTAATTTCCTTTTGACAGGAACCTCCAG
Source organism: Lymnaea stagnalis (assembly GCA_964033795.1). Taxonomy (NCBI): domain Eukaryota; kingdom Metazoa; phylum Mollusca; class Gastropoda; family Lymnaeidae; genus Lymnaea; species Lymnaea stagnalis. The sequence goes on along the minus strand of CAXITT010000343.1, from coordinate 368,614 downwards.
TCTCAGCCTTGAACATGTTATCAAGGGAACAAACTCAGAAATCATTGGTACCCAATGACCCAGCCAAAGATGTGGTATTATCACCCTCTACAGCAGAGTCCACTGCCTCAGGCCAGAGTGGACAAGCCATACATCTGTCAGAAAAAATTGACATCAAAGAGTTGCAGCAACAGTATCTACAACTGTAAGAGCCTGCTTCCATTTTCTTACTGTAGAATATCATTATGACATAAATTATAGACTTAGATTCATAAGGCTTCAATTGTAGCCTTAAAAACCCATGTCTTCTTTTTATAGCCTTAGATCCATATGGTTTCAATCCATAGCCATATATCCATATGGCTTAAATGTATAGCCTTATATCCTTATGGCTTAAAACATAGCCATGTACACACAAGCCTTAATTTCATAGTCTTTACTTCTGGTACAAATGACTCAGGAACTGATCTACTAAAATTAGCCAGCTCCATGAATCTATTGCCCCACCAAAGCACCCTAAAATACAAGGGTCTAAATAATGAAACTTAAACAAATTAACAATGCCATATACAAAAATTCATGTTAGCATCAAAGTATTGTTTTGTTAAAATTAAAATATGTTTTTTTTGTATCTTTAAAAGTGACACAATAAGATACCATCACCACATTCCATTGTTGTAAGATACCAGCACCACATTACAATGTTTTAAGATACCAGCACCACATTACATTGTTGTAAGATACCAGCACCACATTAATTTGTTGTACAGTACCAGCACCACATTACAATGTTTTAAGATACCAGCACCACATTACATGGTTGTATGATACCAGCACCACATTACATTGTTGTAAGACACCAGCGCATTACATTGTTCACTGCATCACAATATAGCTTCAACACCATGTCAATTTTTTGTTTTATTTCAGCAAGGAGCAGCTTGAGGAAGATAGGAGCAACTATCAGGAGCAGTTACAGTATGTTACATACGTGGGAGATATCCTAGTCATTAAACATGATAGTGTTACTTGTGTGTGGTAACATTTGATTTGTAACAGCTGTGTCAAGTAGTGTTACTTGTGTGTGGTACATTTGCTTTCTAACAGCTGTGTCAAGTAGTGTTTATTGTGTGTGGTAACATTTGATTTGTAACAGCTGTGTCAAGTAGTGTTACTTGTGTGTGGTAACATTTGCTTTGTAACAGCTGTGTCAAGTAGTGTTACTTGTGTGTGGTAACATTTGCTTTGTAACAGTTGTGTCAAGTAGTGTTACTTCTGTGTGGTAACATTTTCTTTGTAACAGCTGTGTCAAGTAGTGTTACTTGTGTGTGGTAACATTTGCTTTGTAACAGTTGTGTGAAATAGTGTTACTTGTGTGTGGTAACATTTGCTTTGTAACAGTTGTGTCAAGTAGTGTTACTTGTGTGTGGTAACATTTGCTTTGTAACAGTTGTGTCAAGTAGTGTTACTTGTGTGTGATAACATTTGCTTTGTAACAGTTGTGTCAAGTAGTGTTACTTCTGTGTTGTAACATTTGCTTTGTAACAGTTGTGTCAAGTAGTGTTACTTGTGTGTGATAACATTTGCTTTGTAACAGTTGTGTCAAGTAGTGTTACTTGTGTGTGGTAACATTTGCTTTGTAACAGTTGTGTCAAGTAGTGTTACTTGTGTGTGGTAACATTTGCTTTGTAACAGTTGTGTCAAGTAGTGTTACTTGTGTGTGGTAACATTTGCTTTGTAACAGTTGTGTCAAGTAGTGTTACTTGTGTGTGGTAACATTTGCTTTGTAACAGTTGTGTCAAGTAGTGTTACTTGTGTGTGGTAACATTTGCTTTGTAACAGTTGTGTCAAGTAGTGTTACTTCTGTGTGGTAACATTTTCTTTGTAACAGCTGTGTCAAGTAGTGTTACTTCTGTGTGGTAACATTTGCTTTATAACAGCTGTGTCAAGTAGTGTTACTTGTGTGTGGTAACATTTGCTTTGTAACAGCTGGGTCAATTCTTTTCGTTCAACTCATGATGCTATTTATTTAAAACAATCCATTCCTTTAACTTAACACATTTAACTGAACACCTTTAACTTAACGCCTTTAACTTAACACCTTTAACTTAACACCTTTAACTTAACACCTTTAACTTAACACCTTTAACTTAACACCTTTAACTTAACACCTTTAACTAAACACATTTAACTAAACACCTTTAATAATCACATTAAACTAAACACCTTTAACTAAACACATATTTAACTTAATACCTTTATCTAAACACATTTAACTAAACAACTCTAACTCAACTATTTCAACTAAAAACCTTTAACATAGCACATTTTTTATTTCACTTTACTTCATCTCATTTCTTAAAAGTAAACCTGAAAACTATGGTTAAATATCCCTCAGTCACTTCTTAAAGACAAATTGCTTCAGTTCCTACCTTACCTAATACTAGCTTCATTTAAAATGACCAGCGGAATACTCATCATGTACTATATTCAGGGTGAGGGGATGAGTGAGGGAGTGACTTTTTAAATAATGTTAAACTAAACTGATCTAATGTAGCAAAAAAAAAATAACGGAACAAACAATTCAGTTCATAAACATGAAGAGTTTTCGGCTTAACCAAAGAACAACAACAATTCACTTAAAATCAAACAATGGTGAAAACATCTGACTGCCATTTTGTCACTAAAACTGATATAACAAAGTTCATGAATGTTTTTACGTTACTTTTCTCCGACATTTCAGACGAAACACTGTGGTTATGAAGGAGATGCAACAAACCATCAACGACTTGCAGAGAGAGTTAGTGTCCCTGGACAAGTCACCACTGAGAACAAAGTCTGCACAGTCGACGAGCAGGGCAGCTGGGGTAAGATTGAATTAACACAGTTACCAATAGTTACAATAACCCATAGCAACAATAACCCATAGCAATAATAACCCATAGTAACAATAACCCTTAGTAACAATAACCCATAGTAACAATAACCCATAGTAACAATAACCCATAGTAAAAATAACCCATAGTAACAATAACCTATTGTAACAATAACCCATAGTAAAAAATAACCCATAGTAATAATAGCCCATAGTAACAATAACACAATGCTGAAGTATGAATAGTTTCAAAAAGTTAATAAAAGTCGTGTTTGCCATTATTTGAATAGTTTATTCAAGACTATTTATAAGTTCATTAAGATTTGAAAATAGTTTTAATTTAGTTACAGAATCAAAGTTCTAAATTACAAGACCAAAGTTAAATGTAAAAATCGCTACATACTTGACCTATAACCTCACTGCTATTTCCATCCATTTTACAAAGGTCCACCACAAGTCACCCTCTCCTGAGGCCTCAGTTATGTTCACAAGACTGGACTCTGAGAGAAATTCTAAGATTATGAAGAAAGCTGTGATGGACGATAAGCTAGACCCTGAGAAGTACATGGTGAGATAATCTTATATCAGTTTGGTATTCTTCTTATTTGTTTCAAAATGCTCTGTTTGGTTGGCTCATAACAGTATATTGACATTAACCTATATTATTCTTTGCCCTTGTCCAATGCTTGGCTCTTGTCCAATTTTTGGCTCTTGTCTAATGCTTGGCGCTTGTCCAATACTTGTTTCTTGTCCATGGCTTGGCTCTTGTCCAATGCTTGGCTCATGTTAATTACCTGGCTCATGTCCATTGCATGGCTCAAATCAAATTTTTTTGCTATTTCCCTTTTTAATTAAATTTCCCCATGACAAAACTGGCCACAGTGTCATGCCATTCTAGTTGCCAGATAGAAAGAATATTGATTATGGCAAACATTTAATCAACTTAATGTCCTGAGCAATTTCTGCTTGATTTATTTTCAATAATATTTCCTTAAGAAATTCATGAAACATCAACATCATCATAGTTTCTGTATATATTCAACTCTACTGCGTGTGGGGCACACAGATTGCATAAAAATTATCCTGCTGTCTCTTAAAATCCCTAGAACAATAGAAAGGTGTTTTTTTTATTCATAGCCTGATTATTTTAGGCAATTTTATAGAAACCTAGGTGTTCACCACTTTCCAGGCTATGATATTTTTCAGTAAAAGTTTACCACTTCTGGCTAAGGATTCTACACAAAGTATCACAGACATCTTTTCTCTTTTTGCCACGGTGCCTTATCAAAGCCTTTTATCCTTGACAAAAGCTCTTTCTGTCTAGCCACCCAGCCGCTGTGAAATGTGGTTCTAGTCTAAAATATTCTAGAACTGATTCTAATTTATAATGTTTTTAGGAACGTTAAGATATCTAACGTTAAGACTCTAATGAACAACAGCTCCACTTATTGTCTATGTCTTATTTTAGGAAGCTGTGTCAAGGATGGATGAGTACGTCAGCCTTCCTGCCCAACGATTGGCCCACCTGGTCAAGAAATACATACACCACACCAGGATGAAAGAAATTGAAGGTATCCAAAGTATATATATAATATTATCACAAACATAATATTGTGACTTGGGTAATATTTCCACCACAATATTGTCACATTAACAACGATATATACACATTATTCTTGTAATATTCACATTTCTTTGCCACATACACATGATTGTCATATTCATAATATTTTGTCACATATTCAATATTGTCACATGCACAAAACTGTCAAATACACATATTGTCACATATATAATATCATGTAATACAAAATATTATCATGAACACAAGACTGTCTTATATACTTAAATATTTCATAACCTACTCAATATTCTCCAGAAAACATAAGTGCGTTACATACTAAATTTGTAACATGCATGATGTTAGTTCACAATTTTACCTTAAATACATTTGTTTACTAACAAAATCATTGTTTTATACTTTAAATATGGAACTAAATATGGCACTAAATGTGGCCTTTATGGTTACATACTTATTGTGAATCTTAATGTTTGGTAAGATTTTTCAACCCCTCGGTAATATTAAAATATTTTAATTTGTGATCAGTGGAAAAAAAATTGTGTCTTTCTAATGTATCCATACTTGTTGACTTGTCTGTCTTCAATTCCATGTTTGCCTTTGTACCAGAAAATGTTAAGAACAGTGGCAGTGTAGATGATGAGGTTGTTGATGTTCTTAACAAAATGGAGGACCTACAGAACCAGGTGTGTACAACATTAAAGTTGGTTTTGTGGATTCAAACACAATCCATCCACTAATTTTCTTAGTTTACTAAATTTCTGGCACTGTGTATGATATTTGTTGATAACTTCAGACTGGGGATAATGTATACTGTTAACTTGACTCCAATAATGGGAACACATTATACTCTTTTGTTTTTACCTATTTAAATGCAGAATTTATTCTAAGTTTCAACAGGCCAAAATTTAAATTAGACCTGAGCACTTCTTAAATATTGATTACAAAAACAACTCACCACTGCCATCAGTAGTTCAGTTTGAAAAATCTGTCTATATTTACTTGTTATACTTAAGTTGTCAAAATTAGTTTAATTTTATATTTTTAATGTGATAGCATAGAATCACTAGCACGAAAAATTAATTTTTAATCATGATTTTTTAAATATCAGTAATATTTGTTTATCAAAAATATCTATGTTTAAAGTTAAATTTTTAAAAAATATCAATACTGAAAACGTGATGGCAATTTTTTATTTATTTTTTTTTTTTAAAATAATAATAAAACTATACAAGGTTTTTCTGTGTCATCAGAGAGCCAAACAGTGGGCCCAGAAAATGGATCAGATGGGATTGGATAGACTTAAACTGGCAAATATACTGATGGAAACTTTGGACACAATCGAGCAAGAATCTGGCATATTTCTCATCAAGCCCATGTACTCCTATAGAGGAAGGTAAGACACTGTCTTGATGGGAGCTTGTCTACCTTTGTTACTAACTGTTACCTCATTAATCTGTTAGTGAATGTTGACTAATTCATTTGTTACTGACTGATAACTGATCAATTAGTTACTGACTGTTGACTAATTAATTTGTTAGTGACTTGTATGTAATTATTTTGTTACTAACCTAAGTTAGGCACTCCAATACCGGACGACGCGGGCAAAAAAAACCGCGGGGTTCATGTGGTACATTTTTGTGACCAGCCGCGAAGGGCGGGTTTCGGTATATGTCGGGCTTTGTCGTTCCAATGCGTAATTTTCTAAAAATAAGTAAGTTTCAGCCTTAAACTCTATTCGCTGAAGAATTCCGGTCACGATGGTATAAATTCTTTGTTATTCTGACCTGGCTCAGGCGAACAGTCAGAGCGCAAACTGTGGGTAAGTTTAATCTTATGTTCTTTGTTTTTGTATAGCATATAGATATGTAAAAACTTTATGTAGAGCAAGCTTGATCCCTTTGACTTTGAAAGCATTTATTTTTAACATTACTGGCTATGTCTGGAATTTATGATATCGATCATGGGAAAAAAATTTGCATGTTATGAAAAAACGGCGGCCATCTTTTTTTACATAATTTTATTGACCAGAGGGAGGTGAAATTATTTGGAAATAAACGCTTTAAATAAAACATTTCTAAATCTATGAAACATTGATTATACAACAGTTTCTGATCATAATATTACTAAACAATATAAATGTAAACAAAAAAATAATAATTTGTTTTAAATTAATTGTTTGTACAATTATTCTTTATACAATAAGAAATTATTCAATTTGCAAACAAGAAATCCTCATCTTATAAACAATTTATTTATTAGCTATTATTATTAGTATTAGACTAATACTATTAGATATAAGGGTGTATTGATAGACCTATATTCTATATATTTCCTTTTGTTTAATTGTGTTTTGATTAAATTTATTTAAATTTTCAATTCACTCATTGTAAAATTCAATTAATATTTTGTATACTTTCAGGTGGACAGGGCACACGGATACAATCTGTTGCTGTGTGTGGACCGTGCCTTATGAATTGGGCGGACAAATGGGGCATGAAATTTAATGAAACCAAATGCTACACAATGAGCATATCAAGAAAAAAAACATCAACTCAAACAAGTATCAAATAATCCATACTTTGGAATTCTCTTTCAATTCAAATACCCGGTAACCTATAATGGTCACCCCCATATTAACAAAAAATTTTTAAAAAGCCAACTCCACACTAGGTTTCATTCGAATAAATCTGCGCCACTGCCCAACTTCCTGCAATCGAAATGCCTATCTTGCACTCATCCATCCACTACTAGAATATGGTGCAATCATCTGGGACCCACACCTAAAGCAAGATGTGGACAAGATGGAGCGAATCCAACATAACGCGGTGCGCTTCATCGCACATGTCTGACATTCATTTGGATTGTCACAAACTATTTTTACTGAAAGTGTGATTGCAGTAGCTTCATTAGTTTAAAAGTTATGTATTTAAATGTAAAAATTTCTCGGCCGCGGTTGCTTTTCATGAATTATTTTTTCTAAAATTACACAAATTTTTCTGATCTGTATTTTATTTATTTTAAATGTGCCTTATTTTTATATGGACATTATCTGTTTGTATTGAAAATTTTATAGCAATAGCTTTATTGGTTTAGTAATTATGTCATTTTTTGTAAAATTAAATTTTTCGACAATTGTCATTATCCACACCATGTGCTAATAAAATCATATTTTATCAAATATAATAAGTTAATTCACAAATCATGTGTTTTGTTTTGTTAAACATAGTATTGTTAATGTTTCCTCCAAATTTGAGAGCTCTAACTTTAATAGCAAAAAAGATACAAGCAAAATAGTACAAAAAGATTAATAATGCGATCACAGTCTTAAAAATTAAATACAAAGCCAAATAATGGGGAAAAATAAATCACTAAAAAATTAATAACTTTTCTCCTATAAGTGATAGAAAGATTATCTTGGTGTCACTGGAAAGCTTAGAGCCAGCCCTTTCCAATGATATAATCTTCATGTATGTCAGATGTATTTGAAAATTTGAGTTGGAGTGCCTACCTAAGTACTCATTTATCTTATAAAGTTGTTTCTACATTCATATAGAGAAAGTTAAAACACTAGATAGCTTGTCTGCTTTTTGCTACTATCTATTAATACGTCGTCCTGTCTCTTTATTTTAAGTTTGAATAGATATTTTTCTACTATTTCCTGCACATGGCTTCAACACTATCCCTCATTTATTAAATATGTATGTTAACATACTAAAATTTTATTTCATGATAATTTGAATTGAAGACATGATTTTTGGTCAAATTTTGTAAAATCATAATTATGTATTTCATTAAGTGGAAGTGATATGATTATCTTGTCCTAATTATGTTTGTCTTGACCTGGTTATGATTTTATTGTCCTGGATATGCATATCTTCTCCAGGATACGATTAGCTTGTCCGAGATATGATTATCTTGTCCTGAATATGATTATTTTGTCCTTGATATGGTTATCTTGTCCTAATTATCTTTGTCTTGCCCTGGTTATGACTTTATTGTCCTGGATATGATAATCTTAACTTGGATATGTTTATCTTCTCCTAGATATCATTAGCTTGTCCTGAATATGATTATCTTGTCCTTGATGTGATTATCTTTTCCTAGATATGAGTTTAACTTGTCCGGAATATGGTTATCTTGTCATAGATGTGATTATTTTGACCTAGATATGATATCTGTTTTTTTGTACATCTTAGAATCTTAAAATGTGTCATAAGTGAGAGATTAAACTATAAAAGTTGGTTCATTCAAAAATATGTTGAATTCCTTGCAATTCATGTAACCTTAAAAAATGTTCAGTATTTATCACATGGCTAACGATAGCTTAACCTGGCTAACCATAACCAAACTTTGGTAAACATAACTAAACATGGTTTACCATAGTTAAACTTGGCTAAACATGGCTAACAATAGCTTAACGTGGCTAAACATTGCTAACCATGGCTAAATGTGGCTAAACATGGCTAACCATAACTAAACGTGACTAAACATGGCTAAACGTGGCTAAACATGGCTATCCATGGCTAAACGAGGCTAAGCATGGCTAACCATAACTAAATGTGGCTAAACATGGCTAAACATGGCTAACCATAACTAAAAGTGGCTAAACATGGCTAAACATGGCTAAACATGGCAAACCTTAACTAAACGTGACTAAAAATGGCGAACCATAACTAAATGTGGCTAAACATAACTAAACGTGGCTAAACATAGCTAACCATAACTAAATCTGGCTAAACATGGCTAACCATAACTAAATGTGGCTAAACATGGCTATCCCTGGCTAACCATATCTAAACATGGCTAACCATAATTAAACGTGGCTAAACATGGCTAACCATAACTAAACGTGGCTAAACATGGCTTACCATAACTAAACGTGGCTAAACATGGCTAAACATAACTAAACGGGGCTAAACATTGCTAACCATAACTAAACGTGGCTAAACATGGCAAACCATAACTTAACGCTGCTAAACATGGCTAAGCATAACTAAACGTGGCTAAACATGGCTAAACGTGGCTAAGCATGGCTTACCATAACTAAACATGGCTAAACATAACTAAACGTATCTAAACATTGCTAACCATGGCTAAACATGTCTAGCCATAATTGAACGCGGCTAAACATGGCTAACCATAACTAAACGTGGCTAAACATGGCTTACTATAACTAAACGTGGCTAAACATGGCTAAACATAACTAAACGGGGCTAAACATGGCAAACCATAACTAAACGTGACCAAATATGGCTAACCATAACTAAACGTGGCTAAACATGTCTAACCATAACTAATCATTAATAAACGTCGCTAACAATAGTTAAACGTGGCTAAACATGGCTAACCATAGCTAAACGTGGCTAAACATGGCTAACCATAACAAAACGTGGCTAAAAATGGCTTAACGTGGCTAAACATGGCTAAACATTGCTAACCATGGCTAAACGAGGCTAAACATGGCTAATTATAACTAAACATGGCTAACCATAGCTAAACATGGCTAAACATGGCTGACCATGGCTAAACATTGCTTACCAAGGCTAAACATGGCTAACCATAGCTAACCATGGGTAAATGTGGCAAAACATGGCTAAACGTGGCTAACCATGGCTAAACCCCAAAGGCTCGAAGCACGGTACAAAGTCAACAAAAAACAAATCTATAATTTACCAAATTTAAAACAAATGCAACACTACAAAATCTATTACAAGCATTACAATGTCAAAGTCTTTCTAGCCATTTCAAACATAAGCAAAACAGACAATATGCATTAACTGAAAAATAATGTAGACAATCATCCCAGACGTGTTTGTGAAATAGATGTGTCTTTAAATCGGTTTTAAAGGACCCCAGTGTCTGGTTTTTTCTGAGATCGACAGGAAGGGCGTTCCAAATTGTTGGACCAGCAAATTCGAAAGTGTGCTTTCCGTAAGTCTCAAGGCAAACACGTGGTGTCGAGAGTTTGCCACTATCGGATGAGTGGGTACATAAGGCGCCAGCAGCTCTTTCAGATATGATTAATGATAACTTAAAATGACTCAAATATCTAAACTTGGCTCAACGTATCAAAACATGACTAACCATATTGACAATCATGGGGGAAAGGTGTTGCGTTACCTCCCCCCACCGTCTAGGGAGTCGTCTGCAGACCTGTTTACTCTTACGATTTTGGCGTACAATGTACGATTTTAAGATGTATACATTATATATACTGTATGTTTATTTTTTCTATTTAGATAATGTACTGAACGATTTTGCGATGATATTGTACGATTTTAAGAGTTTAAAGGTAAACAGGTCTGCGTCCGTTCGGGACGTAAGCTGGGACGAAACAGTCGTCTTGTAGCAGCTTTCTCAGGGCCGCGTAGCTAAATCATCGGTATGGGCTTTAGCCGTTACCCAGACCTCATATCCATTAATGACAACATGTAATCATGTTACAGCGTTACTTCCGTTGCGTTGACTAACCATAGCTTAACATGTCAAAAATATTTAAATATGATTAAAAATATCATAACATGACTAAGCATGTCTAAAAATGACCATTGCTGTCATTTACAGAGAGGTCAAGCCGACATATGCCCACAAACTCAGCCGTCCATCCAGAGTTCACCGAAGTCTGACGCCCTCCAAAGATCCAGGGAGCACAACCATGCCAGCACCCACTCCATCTTTACACTACAGGCTGGTGAAGCATGAAAAACAATATCTTCAACCGGTAAGTACCTTGTGAACTGTCATAAGGACCTGTGATGGAGAACTTAAATGGTGTAACTGTCAGGGGGAACTGTCATAGGGAACAGTGATGGACAACTTTATTGGGGAAATTGTTAAGGGGAATTGTAATAGGGAATTTTCATGTTGAACTGTCATAGGGAACTGTTATGGGAAAACTAGCATATGGAAATGCCTTTGGGGAACTGTCATGGTAAACTCCCATGAGGAACTTCCACAGAGAAATGTACACCTTGGGTGGAATCTCTCAGAAAGCAGGATGTCTGAGACATGATTCCTCGAGCCAATAGTTAATGGAAGATGGTACTAACAAAAAATAAGTTTCTTTTTTTTAATCAAAATGTGTATTCTGATGTCTTTTTACAATGACCAATGAGCTCCTGACTTGGTTAAGAGAGGTTTTCTATTTAGTATTTTCATCCCTCCCCTAAAGAAAGGTATATTTATTAAATTACTCATTAAATTTTGGTAACATATTATTTCTTTCTCAATGTCAATGAGGAAAACACAACATAGTAACTAAATTAAATTTACAGAAAATAATAACATGTTAAGTATATAATGTACAGTAAATAATGGTAAAACCTAATGTGTATGTACATAAAATAATAAAATGTTAGGTATATGCAGAGAAAGTAATAACATTTGAAGTATATGTACAGAAAGTAATAACATCTTCCTATACTTTTTTTTACACCTTCATACTATAAAACCTCATTTTAAAATGTTTGGCACTCATCAGTTGTCTCATTTGCAGTATTATGCCTGACAATTGTCACATTTTAAATTGTAAGCCTGGCAACTGTCACATTTAAAATACCAAGTCTGACAACTCTTACATCTAAAATACTAAGTCTGGCACAAATCAAGTATACCCAGTTTCTTTTATTTTAATGTAGATTTCTTTTACTTTGGACCTTAGATCTCCAGCTCTTGTCACAACAATGAGGACCATGAAGAGTTAGTTTCTGTAAATCTGAGAATTTTAGGGTAGTGAGGGTGTCAGGGGAGGGGGTCGTTGGGAGGGGGGGAGTTGTGGTTCATGAGGGGATGGTTTGGGAGTCTTGTGGTCCTAGTGATATACACACAACATCAGAATGTAGTTATCTGAACTGTTGTTTATTTAGGCCTACATTATATTATAGAATGCCAATTGATAAGACTCAAATTTCTTATTGTTTCCTAGCAGCATGCCACAATGTCTGACATGAAATCCCCGGAAAGGAGTCAGGAGCGTGTCAACGGTGATGTCAAGGTGACAGGAAGTGGTATGGCTTTTACGAAGTCCTCTCCAAAGTCTATGTGGAATGTGAGTGCATAAATTTGTAGCCCTTCTGTGTTTGATCCTTGTTCTTAGAATGATTATATAATCTTAGATTGATTATATAACGTTAGAGTGATTATAGAATCTTAGAGTGATTAAGCCTGAACGCTATTTGTATCCTAGATCTGGTCATGATTGAAGATATTTTTCTGTAATGGAAAATCTCATCCAATGGTTGCTGCTATAAGAAAATCCTCATCCAATGGTTGCTGGGATAAGGAAAACCTCATCCAATGATTACTGCTATACAAAATAATAAAATATATTGCTATTCCAAGGCATAAAAAAGCTAGATTTGTAGCAATAGAAAAACTATATTTTATTAAAAAATAATATTTTTTATTTGAATATTTCAAGATTATTCAAGATTGTCTTTAATTGTGAGTTAGCCAAAATTTATTAATTGCTTTAATTGCATTATATTTAAAAAAGAATATTTTTATCAACCTTCAGATGCAAGCATCTCATTCTTGGAGTCTGAAAAATGATCCAATTAACTCTTTCAACACACCAAGAATATTGGAACTTGATGTGAACAGAATGTTGATTGGTCAGAATAACATTAGGTAATAGTTCATTGATGAAATGAACATTTCTGGGCTTGGAATGTTATAAAGAAGTTTTTTAGTTGTCCAAGTGCCATGAAGGGTGGGACAGGGGGGTGTGGGGGAGGGTTTAAAGTATATGTGAATAAAATCACTAATGTGGTTTGATTAAGCTAGAACATAAGATGAGGCAGGTGATGGGAAACAATTGGTATTTTGATTTTATAAACATGTTCAAGTTCTAGAGTGCAGCTATGAAACCATTTCATGAGATGGCTTACCCCCAATAGTTTAAAATCTAAAATCGAATTTTCTCAGGGCATGGGGAGTAAATGCCTTAACCCTTAACGGGGGG
>CAXITT010000343.1:329570-355095 GCA_964033795.1 Lymnaea stagnalis | reverse complement strand
CCCTTTCTGGAGAGGGGGGTAACTTCTTTAACCCTTTAAAGGGGATGGGTAGCTGTCATAACCCTTTAAAGGGGGTGGGGGTAACTGCTTTCACCCTTTACAGGGGGTGGGGGTAACTGCCTTCACCCTTTACAGGGGTGGGGGTAACTGCCTTCACCCTTTACAGGGGGTGGGGGGTAACTGCCTTCACCCTTTACAGGGGTTGGGGGTAACTGACATTAACACTTTACATAGGTGTGGGGGTAACTGTCTTCACCCTTTATGGGACTACGGGGTAACTGCCTTCACCCTTTATGGGACTAAGGGGTAACTGCCTTAACCCCCTACAGTTGCAAGTAATGGCCACATGCCCCTACTGGTTAGCTTTGCATTATTTATGGTCCAGATCTACCAGTCAACAGAAAACATGTCATTGGTATAAGCCTGTCTTACAGTAATGTTTTCTGCCTGACAGCACAAAAGTCCCCTACCCCCAGACCGACGACCGACTGGTCAATGCTCAACAAAACACTCTCAGATCTTATGTCACGGTCAACAGACCCTCCGCTCCACCTGGTGGGGACTGGGTGGAGAAAAGGCCATCATCAGGCAAGTTATCTGTTATATCATTATGAAAATAGGAACATTGAGAGCAGCTTTCAATCAGAAAGTTAACTTAACAAAGATTGTCCAAAAGCCTTAGTCATTTATTTGTGTATAGTTGTAATGTATTACTATGTAAAATTTGCTGTTCCTGTGTTTCCCTTCTCTATGTTTCATCTAAATGCAACTTTGTTTGGACACATTTTTAAAGAATTATTTAATTTATGTGAGCATCAAAAAAGACACTCGAAAAATTTAAAAAACAGAAATTTGAAGGGCTGCTAGGTTAAAAATTGAGGAAGAATCAAATAGTATCTTAATAATTGTGATAATCTCTAACCATTAGCATATTGTTATATAATCTGCTTTGTGATCTTATCTCCATATACACAGAAATTGTCTTATTCTCCATGTACATAAAAGTGGTCTTATTTCCATGTACATAAAAGTGGTCTTATTTCCATGCACAGAGAAGTGACCAATAGACTCAAATGTTCTGTCTTTCTCTAGGTCACAGTTCTGCTGGATCTAGTGGCTCCACACGTTCCAAGAAGGTCAAAGTCTCTGAGATTGACCGAGAGATTCCTAACAAACTGCATTCTTCCCATCCCCTCCCACCCATCACACCTAACTCGGAGGATGACCACGGTCCAGCGTTAGATGGACACAGTGATGTTGAGGGTAGGCTACTTGTTTGATAAGTTAATGAGATGAGAAAGTCAGGATTTGTTATGTGAACTAACTAGACCAAGTATGAAACATCTTTAAGTTTCAAGCCTGTCTCAAGCACTGTCTGAGGCACTATCTGATACAATAAATGTATGATGCACTGTCTGATGCACAGTTTATAATTTTTATAGGTTACTATTGACCATCTATAAATGAGTTCTGCAAAACACTTTTCAATAATCAATAATGCTATTATACATTTTTTAAACTCCCAATAATGTTTGTGGAAATCAAAAGAGACCAACAATGAATGAATTTCGTCTGATTTACACTATTGTTTAGAGAGTATTTAAAATCTTAACAAGTTTTTTTTCTTCTCTTTTATCACCCCCCCCCCCCACTCCACACTTTTGTTGTCAACCCGTCAGAGCCCCCAGCCAGCCCCCCTGGGTCATCCTTGTACCAGTCCACAGTTGTTGAAAATAAAAGAGACCAACAATTAATGAATTTCGTCTGATTTACACTATTGTTTAAAGAGTATTTAAAATCTTTACAAGTTTTTTTTCTTCTCTTTTATCCCCCCCCCCCCCCCACTCCACACTTTTGTTGTCAACCCGTCAGAGCCCCCAGCCAGCCCCCCTGGGTCATCCTTGTACCAGTCCACAGGTGGCAATGATGGCAGACACTCCACATCCAGACACACAGCCTCTAGCCAGAGTGACACAGAGGATGACAGATAGATTTCACAGGCTGGCCAAATGTTTATACTAACTCAAGCAAGGAAACTATGCACTGTGTATTTGTGTTGCATTAGTTTAGTTTTATAAGGCAAGGGCAGATGTCCTTTGTATTTAAAAAAATCCATAATAATTTTAATTTTAAAACTAATTAAAAATGTATGTACACAACAATTCCTGCATTTTTAAATTTCTGAATACATCTGTTCAAAGTCTTAGTCATTATATCCACCATTTTCAGAAGAAAAAAAAAAGGATTTTAGTCAAATTAAATAATTAAGATTATTAAATTTTAATTAAAACAAAAAATTTTGCCTGGTAAAATTAGTAAAACCTGATTTGGGGAAATAAGCTCTCAAACAAAAATGTTTAAGTATATCTTAGTAAGATTACAAACAAATGTTGTTTTTTTTAGACTCTGTAACAACAATTTTTGAGAATATTTTTCTATCTCCATAAGATTACAGACAATAAATGTTTTTTGGTTTTATTTTCAATAAACTCAATTACAATAATATTTAAATATTCTTAGTCAGATTACAAACACATACTTGTTTATTTTTTTTAAACTAAACTCTCTAACAAGAATGTTTGAGTATAGATTTCTTTCTAAGTAAGATAACATACATATATATGCTGTGTTGTTTTTTTTTAAACAACTCACTACAAAAAAGTTTAAGTTATCTTAGTTAGATTACAAACACATAATTTTGTAATCATATTTTAAACACCAATGTCTTTAAATATATTAGTAAGATTAAAAATGGTTTTATGAATAAAATGTATGACAACAATTTTTAAGTAAGTAGGCCTATATCATGGCTTACAAAGAAATTTTTTTTATTTTAATAAACTCTTTGACAACAATTCTATTCTGTTGACAGAAATTATCTAAGCCCTTGGTTGTAATAATCAGTCAAGATAGAAGAAAGAATACACTATAAGGGAGTGTGTTCAAGCGTGCAAAGGAAATTGTAGAACTAGATAAAACTTTACACGTTTTCTTGCAAGCATTTAAAGATCTAAGAAATGCCATGAAAACACATGTTTTACAATGTTTTAAATTATTAGATCTGTTAAAAAAAATGTTTCCTTTAATATGATTATTATTACAGAACAGGATTATAATTGTGTTTCTGAATGGGATTTCATTAGATGGAATAATTATTTATCAAGTGAATAAATTAGTTTACAAAATAATTTTTTATTAGTAACACTAGTCAGGGGCATCTACACAAGGTGATGAGGCAGGATGGTGGGGGAGAGATGCCCTGGGCACTAGTTTACTATGAATAACTTCTATGCCTGTCCTATTATCTGGCATTGTCATTTTTAAAAAAAAAAATATTATTGTCTTACTACAATTGTCATACTTGTCCAAGCCAAAAATGATTTAGTGACACCTGTCAAAATAACTTTTCATGATATGTCACTTTACATCTAATAGGAATGATTTGCTCCAAGTTGTAATGAATTCATGGCACTAGAAGCGAGCCATTGACAAACTCTGTGATATCTGTAAATGCTGCATTAAACTGTGGCTACAAACATAATAAGCCTATTCGTTGTTTTGTCTTTCTACAAGTTATGTGTGATGTTTGTCTGATGTTTCTGTGATGTTTTTGTGATGTTTGTCTGATGTTTCTGTGATGTTTTTGTGATGTTTGTCTGATGTTTGTCTGATGTTTCTGTGATGTTTTTGTGATGTTTGTCTGATGTTTGTCTGATGTTTGTGTGATGTTTGTTTGATGTTTTTCTGATGTTTGTCTGATGTTTGTGTGATGAATGTTAAAGTACTGTTTGTGTGATAATTGTGTGCTGCTTGTGTGATGTTTGTATGGTGATTGTTTGATGAGTGTTTGCTGCTTGTTTGATGATTGTGTGATGATTGTGTAATAGTAATGTGCTGTTTTTGGGATGTTTGTGGATGTTGTTTTTTTTTTGTAAAGCATGCATGATTTGTTTTATGTTTCTGTGAATACAAAACATAGCTCCTTTTTTCTTGAGCATCTACAGACAAGCATTTGCTCCAAAAGATTTGTTCAAAATGAAAAAGTCTCACAGTGTGTAGTGAAAAAATTATGTGATTAGTATCTGTCTACAATCTTCAGACCACATCTGCATCCACCAGAGGCAATCTCTGTCCGACCCCCACCCCCCCCCTTCCCCAAAAAAAAAGAATTGTGTAATTTTAATGCCCACTTGGGCAACCCCAACTGTCTAATTTTAGAACCACTGGTATGTAAAGCTGGGGGGTACAATGATAAATAAATTAAGGGACTGCTTTCATACCTCGTTTCACTATTTCATTCTGGGTACAATGAGGAGATATTAAGGCATGTGGTAAACATAGTTACGAGGGTCAAAGGGCACGAGGTTTAAAGGGCACGTGCTAAATAGGGAAGTGAGATTGCCGCTTGCAGACTGGATAAGAGCGATGGAGTAAAAAAAAAAAAAGACTTACAAACAATGATGGTATGGATATAGACGGGATGGGATGGATATAGACGGGATGGGATGGATATAGACGGGATGGGATGGATATAGACGGGATGGGATGGATATAGACGGGATGGGATGGATATAGACGGGATGGGATGGATATAGACGGGATGGGATGGATATAGACGGGATGGGATGGATATAGACGGGATGGGATGGATATAGACGGGATGGGATGGATATAGACGGGATGGGATGGATATAGACGGGATGGGATGGATATAGACGGGATGGGATGGATATAGACGGGATGGGATGGATATAGACGGGATGGGATGGATATAGACGGGATGGGATGGATATAGACGGGATGGGATGGATATAGACGGGATGGGATGGATATAGACGGGATGGGATGGATATAGACGGGATGGGATGGATATAGACGGGATGGGATGGATATAGACGGGATGGGATGGATATAGACGGGATGGGATGGATATAGACGGGATGGGATGGATATAGACGGGATGGGATGGATATAGACGGGATGGGATGGATATAGACGGGATGGGATGGATATAGACGGGATGGGATGGATATAGACGGGATGGGATGGATATAGACGGGATGGGATGGATATAGACGGGATGGGATGGATATAGACGGGATGGGATGGATATAGACGGGATGGGATGGATATAGACGGGATGGGATGGATATAGACGGGATGGGATGGATATAGACGGGATGGGATGGATATAGAATGGCTGGGTGTAAGACGGTGTAGAGGACTGGATGGGACAAGGGGAGGGGCTGAATATTGACGAGAAGGGGATGGTATAAGGGAGGATAGGTTGGGTATAAGGGAGGATTGAAAAGGGGAATGTGAGGATAAGACGGGATAATTCGGCTGTAGTGAATATAAGATGGGATAAAGGGTGGGGTTAATTTAGAAGGGATATGGTGTGTATAAGATCGGATAATAAGGAAGGGTATAAGTATAAGACGGGATAAGAGAGGTGGTTCGAGGGTTTATGCAGTAATTGAAGGTACCGATACCTCTGGTGATGAGGTATATATGATTGTATGGTAAGCTAGTATAAGCTGGTCTTGATGGGGTATGATTAGCTAGCATAGCTGGTCTTGATGGGGTATGGTGAGCAGGTATAGCTGGTCTTGATGGGGCATGGTTAGCTAGTATAGCTGGTCTTGTTGGGGTATGGTTAGCTAGTATAGCTGGTCTTGATGGGGTATGGTTAGCTAGTATAGCTGGTCTTGTTGGGTTATGGTTAGCTAGTATAGCTGGTCTTGTTTGGGTATGGTTATCTAGTATAGCTGGTCTTGTTGGGGTATGGTTAGCTAGTATAGCTGGTCTTGATGGGGTATGGTTAGCTAGCATAGCTGGTCTTGATGGGGTATGGTGAGCTAGTATAGCTGGTCTTGATGGGGTATGGTGAGCTAGCATAGGTGGTCTTGACGGGGTATGGTGAGCTAGTATAGCTGGTCTTGATCGGGTATGGTTAGCTAGCATAGGTGGTCTTGATGGGGTATGGTGAGCTAGTATAGCTGGTCTTGATGGGGTATGGTTAGCTAGCATAGGTGGTCTTGATGGGGTATGGTGAGCTAGTATAGCTGGTCTTGATGGGGTATGGTGAGCTAGCATAGCTGGTCTCTATGGGGTATGGTGAGCTAGTATATGTCGTCTTGATGGGGTATGGTTAGCTAGCATAGCTGGTCTTGATGGGGTATTGTGAGCAGGTATAGCTGGTCTTCATGGGGTATGGTGAACTAGCATAGCTGGTCTTGATGGGGTATGGAGAGCAGGTATAGCTGGTCTTGATGGGGCATGGTTAGCTAGTATAGCTGGTCTTGTTGGGGTATGGTGAGCTAACATAGCTGGTCTTGATGGGGGGTTGCATAAGTTCTGATGACATCCTTTGAAAGGGTAACGATTAACTTAGGATGCAATCCTTGAGGCAGCCGGTGGCCACCAACGTCAAAGAGCGAAGTCATGTCTCTTCATATTATGTAATCATTTATGGCATCGGCCAATATACAGGAAAGGCTGGCATTCAAGGGCGGGATTTTAAATCCATCTGACGAGTAGGGGAGTTCACTAATAATTAGTGCGACTGAATATTAATTATTATGTTTCAATAAACGCGGTGTGTGTTTGAGAGATTAATTAGTTAGTGAACGCTCTTCAAGCGCTTTTACTTGATTATGACGTAATGTCCAGCCAGTGTTGTCACGTGTGTTTTAGTCGTGTGGCAGTCGTGAAAGTTACTTTGTGAAATCAGGTTGTGATTTATTTCTCTCTGCTAGCGAGATGCGCTCTACATGCGTAAATAGAATGCAATTAGATCCTAAACTTGTATTTCTTATGAACAAAGGACTTGAGTTGATTCAGTGCTAGTACGCCGTATCACAACGTGTGAAGGAACTTGATAGAATTAACCAATCTAATACAGCAGGAGTTGGAGACGTCATTGTCTTTAACGTCCACTAGAGCATGACACGTCTTTTTTTTTTTTGGTTCATCGATTTGGAAAAACCGTACTTGTATTTGTACGGTTGAGGGTAAACCAACAGTCATTTCCCCATAAAATTACGTTTGTGTTAAAGGTATTTGATCATTGTTCGATTTCCTGGTAAAAGTTATTTCTTTGAACTTTGGGTGGACCCTCTCGTTTATTAATTATGCTTACGTCATGCTAAAAGTCGCATAATTTTGGCAGTGGTTAACCGTTTAACCTGGTCTCAGATCATATCAGGGCAGTGGCTATAGTGTGATATCTGGTTACTACTGATGTAAGTGACTAAAGTGTGTCATGTTTTTACTTTGATGTAAGTATCATTTATAGATACATACATATCAGTATATCAATTGACATTGTAGCCGACATATAGACATAGAAATGTGATCGTTCAATACTTTACAATGTTTTGCAGGTTCAAAATTGCAACACAACTTATTTTACAAATTCTTCTTCTACAAAAGAATGTTGCTTGTCCACAAGATAATTATGGGTATTTTCTATTTAGATTAACTGTGAGTATTTTTATTATATTAATGTTGCGAAGTGCTGTCATTGGACAGCTTAAAAGCTGGTGTTCAAATGTGTTTGGTTTTTCTACAATAGACTTCTTGTGTGTGTTAAATTTTATAAATGTATTTGAAAACTGATATGAATTTATAAGTTGCGTAGGAATGTATTTGAATTTTATTTTCAAGTTACTAACCGACTAATTATAAATAAAAAAATGTCATTAGAAATTTTGTGTTCAGTGAACCGATTGAATAATTCCCGGAAATGTGTTGGCTGCAGAAAAAAAACAAAAAATTTCGGGAATGCTTTAAATGTTTTTAAAGTTATGTTTATTTAAATAATACTTTACTAAAGAAAAATTTAAAGTTAAAATAGCTTTGCAACTGCTAAAGTTTAATTAAATTATCAGAAGAAAATGAAAAAAATTATAAATTATAATATTGTGTACGTTCAGAATATTTTTTTTTTTAACTTTTGTTTTCCCTAAATGCCGAGTTTTCAAAACCACAAAGAACGTTTACTACTACGACACATCAAACTAGTTTTGTCTTTTCAAGCAATGCCAGTAAAAGGCTGCTGCTATATTGATTCGCAAAGGTTTAATGTTGAACAGTGAGATTGTAAGGGCGGAGTTGTTAGGGAAAGGCTGGAAACGTGTTGCATTGTTTCGTTTTCACGAATACGTAAGCTACCGAGATACTTAGAATCCCAGAGAGCTGTTATGGTGTTGTTTGTGACATCTTATGGTTGCTATGCTATTTTGTTTGTTTTTTCAGTGATGTCAATTAGTTCGAGGATGCTCCAAGAGATTTTTGAGATCCCTTTATTTTGGGCCAATTTGATTTGTGAGGCCTTTTAGATTTTTAGGCCCTTAGATTTTGTAGGTCCCTTAGATTTTTAGGTCCCTTAGATATTTAGATCCCTCAGATTGTTTAGATTCTTTAGATTTTTTTGGTCCCTTAGATTTTTAGGCATAATTCCTAACACCATTATGCATTTTTAATTGACAGAAATCCTATAATGCATTATCATTAAGGCAACGGACTTCAACTTAAATCATGGACAATGGAAGCCACGGAAAAGGAGATGGCCTAAATAAAGGTGAATAAAGATGACACATTGTTTAAAGTTAAAGGGAATTGACTCGTTACTAACATTAAATAATAAACAGGAATTAAAGTCTAGGCATGTGCCTAGACAATTTGGTTTCAGGATTTCTTTTATGTAACAGAATTCGATTTTCCAAGTTTAAAAAGTATATAAATTGTAATGATACGATTCTAACTCCTCTCATAAACGTAAGCTCCTTGACAAGGTAAAGGTATAGTTTAAATAAGAGGCTCTTGTTACTCTTGTCATGTATACCTTTATGTATTGACATTTTATTTTCCTATAAGAGCGCTCTTTAGTTGTGACAGTCACAGAAATGACAGATACGCTAAGCAACATGATGATTACTTTTTCCAATATGTTCCACTGATCAGATCATATTTGGGCTCTACGAGATGTTAAAGGTTGAAGTGGACTTTGACAGACCCTGTTTCCGACAGACAAACATCAGACACGTGTCTGGAATATTAATTATTATCACACTCAGTTTACTCGATTGTATATTACTTTCATTGTCTTTCTTTGTTTCTCTTTCGTTTTCTTTCATTGTACTTCTTTCTTTCTATTTGTATCTCATTTTCTTTCATTTTCTTCCTTTGTTTTTCCTTTTTTTAATTGATTTCATTGTCTATCGTTGTCTTGTGTCTTTCTTTGTATTAATTTTTTTCTTTTTTGTTTTCACCAATTGCTAATTACAGTCCTTCAACAACTTTATTGTCAATAACACACCAAGACGAAGAACTATGCAACACTTCACCTCTTGATGTTTTAACAATCTCTACACGTACAATTCCAGGTACCCATGAAGATCATCCATGGTGTGGCCAAGAAGCGTCCTTGAATGACTATAACAGTTGTAGAAAACAGTCAACGCATGGTCAATGTATAGCTTTCACAGATCTAAGCGAAGGCCACCTGCCGAAACGTTACAGGAAACCTTGGCTTTTAACATTTATATATTTAATGAGGGACCTCACCGTTAGGATTTGTGTTCCTTTCGTCAGTACGCGAAGGCCAGAGTGTAAACCAGAAAGTGAAGATCCATATCACTTGCACCACCTGAGGGGGAGGGAATACAGTCGAACAGGCTCGGGAAGGATTTACAACGTTATCAAACACGACCCTACGAAGGACAACTACCAGCCTTGGTCCTTGTGGAAACTGCAAGGAGTCGAGCAGACGCGTGGGTGTATGGCTGGAAATTCATGTGTACACAGCCCGCCATTTAGTTTTTGATGATGTCGAGGCCAAAAAAGTCCGCTGTAGATTAGATTTTGACTCGCAAACTTCCCCTGTTACTATCGTCTACGGTTTTCAAATAATAAGCGGCGATACGGAAAACGATACGGTTCGGTTGGCGTGCGCCACGTGCGACATGGGTTTAGGAAATAACGTGTGCGAAAAAATGAACGCGTGGGACGAGCTTCGCACCGGCTCCCCTTATACACTAAAGCTCTTGGTCATCATCTCACATCCTCACGGCTGCCCCAAGATGGTGTCCATCGGGAAGTGGACACACAGAGAACACGTCGGGGTCTCGAGTAGTCGATACTTTTACGATTGCCCAACGTGTCCCGGTACGAGTGGCGCATGCGTCTTGAGATTTGATGTCAAGCGTAGGTTGTATTTTGATCACGTCCACAGTGGAGTCGACCATCAAAGCAGAAATTATAGCGGAGTTGGGTTAAGATGAGGTGGAGTTTTTTTTTGGGGGGGTAAAATGGAAATTAAAATTGTTAAGATAAGATGGCGTAGCAAAGTTCGTGGAAATTGAATTTCCAAAAGCCTCTTTCCTGTCCTAATGGTAAAATACAAATATCATGAAACTGAAATCATTTTTTTGCTTAATGGGAATAAAATAAAAGTCAGGGAATTTTGGATATTCGACATGATTAAGAATCAGTTTGGTTGTTATTTTACCCCAGAACTTGTATCAACAAAATTATGAAACATGTTGTTAGATTAATGTTAAAACAACTATGTTATTTAATTTTCTTGACATTACCTTACATGGTAATTTGTTTCAGCAGTTCACGTTTGTTGGGGGAAATTCTGTACGTTCCCAGGCAAACGGTGATTTAGTGAATGATACCATGTAACGGAAAGAGTTGTCATTTAGTAAGTCATAGCATTGCAATTGGAGTAGTTGTCATTTAGAAAGTGATATCATTCCAATGGGAAGAGTTGTCATTTAGTGAGTGATATCATTCTAATGACAAGAGTTGTCATTTAGAAAGTGATATAATTCCAATGGGGAGAGTTACCATTTAGAAAGTGATACCATTTTAATTGAAAGTGGTGTCATTTAGAAAGTGATACCATTCCAATGGCAAGTGGTGTCATTTAGAAAGTGATACCATTCCAATGGCAAGTGGTGTCATGTAGAAAGTGATACCATTCCAATGGCAAGTGGTGTCATGTAGAAAGTGATACCATTCATATGGCAAGTGGTGTCATGTAGAAAGTGATACCATTCCAATGGCAAGTGGTGTCATGTAGAAAGTGATACCATTCCAATGGCAAGTGGTGTCATGTAGAAAGTGATACCATTCCAATGGCAAGTGGTTTCATGTAGAAAGGAACATAATTCCAATGGGAAGAGTTACCTTTTAGAAAGTGATACCATTTTAATGGAAAGTGGTGTCATTTAGAAAGTGATACCATTCCAAAGTGAATTGTTGCCTTTGTGGGTTGTGTTTTTTATTGTTATTATATAAATGTATCATTAATTTTATCAGCTATTTTAGTTAACAACAAATTTTACATTAAATTTAAAACCGGTATACAATTATACACAATTATATTGGATAATAGGTGAACTGATCTTTAGTATTAGTATTGACAAATGTTTACATCTATAAATATTATATTTTGAATTATTAATCATATGTGAGGGAATGACCCCGCTATTTCCACTAATCAAGCTATACATTTTTCTTGTTAAATAATAATATCAGACAACATTCTATAACAGAATGACCTCAATATATCCAGTAGTAGCAATGCATTGTTTTATAGTAAGTAAAGAATTATTTTCTTTTATTAGCTTAAAATCTAAAATAGTAAATTTATTGAAACTTCCGTCCTCTTTGACGGGTAACTTTGTACTAGTAAATGAATAGTCCTTGTTTTCGATTTGGATTTCGTAGAGTTTACTGCGTACTTAAAAAAAGACAAAGTTCGTTCTTTTGTTAAGCATTATTTATTTTACTGTGTTTTTTTCATATTAAAATTGTATTTGAATAAATGTACATCTATTACGCAATATCTTACTGTGTGCCTTACTTGCCATTATTGTATTTGTATAAATCTACATATTTTTTACGATTACTTTTTCGATTGGCCCTTCGGGTAATTTTCGCCCTCCGAACGCACGTTCCAAGATATATTTTACTTAATCGGCCTTAACTGTCCAACTTCAGCTCATGTCTCTCAAATACTGAAAAAAACCACCCTGTAGTGACGTTCCCTTGAGTGTGTGCTATGGTTTTACACAGACTCATGACCACATTAGTTAAAACCTTTAGTTGACCTTGAGTGACTTTAGTTCAAACGTTATTCTATTGTTTTCATGTCTTTTAATCAATTCAAGCATCCACAAACTGTATTATGGTATTTACTTCACACAACTCGAGCGCAGTCCTTAATTTATTTGCCAAACACATGAAAAGTCATGTGACTTCAGATCAAATTCACGTGACTTCATATCAAAGTCATAAGTCATGAGTGAAAGACGTAACGGACGTCTACAAAGCTGAACAATTAGTTGACAGGAAGGAGTGCACACAAAAATCAATATGTGAAGCACAGGTACTAATGAAAGGAATTAGAACACTTTGGACTGACAAGAGTTGAAATGTTACATGTCTTTTTGCTTTTAAGATGCATTGCAATACGTAATATTAATTCACTGTGCAGATTGAATTATCAACACTTGTTAGCGGCAAATATTAAAGAGAATAAAAGTAAATTTGGCTAAAACTGGCAATGACGCCAGAAAATGTCTTAAACAAATTGTCAAGAAGCCTCAAACCCAACCATTACTAACCCTCTTCACCTTATGTTCCCTGATCTGTAAGTGTAAATTTTTGTCGTGACTAATATTCAGAGTCGATGTCAGTTTCTCAATAAATTGTTTCTCTTCCTTAAGATTATAAGATTTCAAATCCTTTATATTAACTTCTCATTTGTTCATGTCTGGCTGGCTGGCAAAATCTAAGGGCTGCTCATTGACCCACTTACCATCAAAAAAATTTCGTAAGTGCGTTAAATGCATAAAATGGTTGTTTGTATGTGTGAGATAGTTGGTGAAATAAATCTGCGGTGTTAAACCTGGAGGTACATTATAATAGAAATATAAAATATATTAATTCAAATGAATATAAAGGATTTATAAGAAAAAAATTGGTTTTAAGTAATTTATTTATTTTTTTTCAAAATTATAGCACAATAATATATCAGTTATAAATATCGTGTACATATTTTCTATTGAATTTTGATTTGTACTATTGTTTGTTTTTTTTAAAAATATCAACACAGCAAGAGTAGTTTAATTTGAATTTTAAGAAACATATCTAAGATATTTAGAAGCCAAACAAATAACTCTGAAAAGCTGTTGATTGCTATGTTAATATCTCTTAAATCATTTATTTTAATAACTTTTTTTACACTTCAAATTTTTAAAGAAGGCAATAATATTCCATTTTGTAACCGGATTTAAGCCATTATAAATTAATAATGAGTTCGGATGTAGCTATAGATTAAACCCAGATTAACCTTATATTATGCATAGATTAAACCAAGATTATCATACGGATTAACCCTAGATTATGATATAGATGGACCCTAGATTATCATATAGATTAACCTTAGATTAGCGTATAGTTTAACCCTAGATTACCGTATTGATTAGCCCTAGATTGTCGTGTAGATTAACCCTAGATTACCGTAATAGATTAACCCTAGATTACGTATAGATTAACCCTAGATTACCCATAATTTAAATGACCAGCCGGCGTGTACTACTTGATACAAAACGAGCACACACTAAAATAGATTACGCCGCCGTCTGCATAAAATGATACATCAGGTACGGTTCTATCGGCTGCTCCTGCCTGGCAGGCACCGGGTCGGGAATGACAGACCTCTGTTGTTGGTATGGGACGCTGGAGCCGTGGTAGTTAGGTGAAATCTGCGAGTACAAGTTACCGCCGCTGGCCAACGACTGAGACGGACCTGGTTGAGAACTGATGAGACTCGCCAGTCGGTACTGTGCTTCCGGTGTTCGCTGTATGTAGGAGATGTCGTACGCGTCTTGCTTGTTCTGCGTGCTCTGCTGCGGCGCGAAACTGTACGGGTTGTAGTTGGCAGGGGAGTTAACCTGGTTAAGCAATGATCCGGCGAGGTTATCCCTCTTGGCGTCGTTCGAGAATCCACGGCTGAGGGAGTTGTAGAAGGAATCCTGGGGTGACGTCTTGGGTTGCTGCATGCCCTGGGCGCCGGTGTTTCCTAAATTCGTGGGGCTCCCCTGAGTCTGAGGGGCGTCGACAAAGTTATCCAGGAAACTGAAACCACCACTGGATGGCGCTGGCTGTTTGGATGTTGCGGCTTGGGACGATGCCTGGGGCTGAAGCTCTTGTTTTTGCTGCTGCTGTTGCTGCCTTTGCTGCTGTTGCTGCTGTTGCTGCTGTTGCTGCTGTTGCTGTTGTTGCTGCTGCTGTTGCTGCTGCTGTTGCTGCCTTTGCTGCCTTTGCTGCTGTTGCTGCTGTTGCTGCTGTTGCTGCTGTTGCTGCTGCTGCTGTTGTTGTAAGAGAGCTGCAGCTTGTTGCTGTGCCTTGAGTGATAAGATATAATACATAATTGTATTTTATTATAGAATTGTGTTAACTGCCAGATATTGGGTTAATTAAAATTGTGTGCATCAAAATTGCGTTCTATAATTCATTGCTTTTACAAAACAAACTATTGCTGGTTCTAAAAATATAATGTAAACAATTTCAGTTAAGTTTTTTTCATAATTGATGTGAATTTTAAACAAAAATTAAAAATATTTAAAAAAACACAAATTACTTTTTTTTTAAACATAAAATATATTCACATCAATTATACTTTTTTTTTTTAATTTACATAAGTTTTCATAATTCATGTCAATTTATTTAAATTTATGCAGCCTGCTAACGACAAGATTTGCATGTGTTTTAATCATAATGATTACATAAGATGTTTACACATATTTACCATCTGTTGCTGCATCTTGCTTGCTGCCTTGGCTTCAGCTTCTGCCTTTGCCTTGAGATCCGCTTCGTATCTCGCCCTGGCCTGTGAAGAGACGCACAACCGTTGGATATAAAGAACGAGTGGCAAGTGGAAGGATGTGGTGAGGCAGACCAAACCCTTCATAGTCTGTAGCGACACAATGACTCATGGCGAGTTCAACAAACTAATCCAGAAATTAACGAGCTAATCCAGCAATTAACAATCAAATCCAGCAATTAGCAGAGGTTAATCAAGAATTTAACAGATGCTAATCTAGAAATTAACAGAACCTAATCCAGACATTAAAAGAAGCTAATCCAGACATTAACCGGGGCTAATCCAGACATTAACAAGGCTAATCCATCAAGATGTAAAATGCAAATGGCATTTTAAAAAATCTATCATCAAAATGTTATCATGTGTAACGCCCTTGGATTGACACTCGGTAAAAGTATTTTTACCTGTTGTGCCGCCAGATTCTTCTCAAATATATTTCCCTGTTATGTCACCGGCTACTTCTCAAATTTATTTACATGTTGTGTCACCAGCTACTATTCAAATTTATCTACATGTTGTGACACCAGTTACTTCTCAAATAATTGTATCTGTTGTGCCGCCAGCTACTTCTAAAATATATTTACCTGTTGTGCCGCCAGCTACTTCTAAAATATATTTACCTGTTGTGTCACCAACTACCTCTCTAATTTATTTACCTGATGTGTGCGCAGCAACTTCCCAACTTTAGTGACCTGATGTGCCGCCAGCTACTTATCAACTATATTTACCTGTTGTGCCGCCAGCTCCTTCTCTGCTTCTGCCCTTGCCTCTGCTTGCCTCCTGGTTTGATACGCTGCCACCTCAGCCAGGTGTCTGGCCTGCTCAGCTTGCACCTCGGCTTGTCTCCTGGCCTGCTCGGCCGCTGCCATTTGCCGTTGCTGCTGGACGTAGTATTCTTGTTGGCGCCTCCTCAACATCTCCTGGTGTTTCTGGTTCACGGTTTTAAATTGTAAATGTATTTATGGTCTGATCAAAGGAATAGTGGATAAAATTTATTCTAGAACCGATATCCACGACTTCCATTAAAAATTATAATCACCTACAGCAGTTATTCTCAACCTTCCTAATGCCGCGACTCTTTAATATAGTTCCTCGTGTTGTGGCGAACCCCAAAACATACAATTAATTCCGTTGCTGTTTCATAAATATGTGTTGTGCGATGATTTTTGGTGACCGCTGTGTTGAGAACCGCTGACATACAGGTAGCCCAAACTTATCAATTACCAAAGCTCCTTTGACAGATACCTTTCAACTCCCCCCCCCTCCCCCAGGAAATATCGTATGATACTCTACGAATCTGCCTAAGATATCATGATGCTAATTAATATGATACACACACATCGCTGATTGCTAGAAAAATTTGAGCTCTACATCTCATTAATTTCAAATTCTCTAGCTGAATAAATAATGAACTATTTGCCTCCTTCCTATTTCATGCCCAAATCACTCATTATTTAGGAATCTCATTTTAAATTTAACCACCTTGTCCCACATATTCCAAATTTAGGCATTGGTTAGGATGCCATAAAGAACCCACCTTGTCTCACCTGCACCACATTTAGGCGTGCTTTGGACACCCCAATGGACCCAGCTTGACACACATGCGCCTTTTTTAAGCACTGATTTCGCACGTCCTCCCACCCCACTTGTCTAAACAGCAACTCCCACCCTGTCACACCAGCCCCTCCCAACTTGTCTGACCAGCCACTTAAACCATGTCTCACCAACCCCGCCCAACTTGTCTCACCAGTCCCACCCACTTCACTCACTAGCCCTTCCACCTTGTCTCACCAGCCCTTGTTATCTTGTCTCACGAGACCTCCAATCTAGTTCCTATCTTATCAACCCTTCCTATCTTGTCTCGTCAGCCCCGCTCACTTGTCTCACCAGCCCCTCCCGCCTTGTCTCACCAGACCCTCCCACCTTGTCTCACCAGCCCCTCCCACCTTGTCTCACCAGCCCCTCCCACCCTGTCTCACCAGCACCCCCCACCCTGTCTCACCAGCCCCCCCCTCTACCAGCCCCTCCCACCCTGTCTCACTAGCCCCTCCTACCTTGTCTCAACAGCCCCTCCCACCCTGTCTCACCAGCCCCTCCAAACTTGTCTCAATAGCCCCTCCCACCTTGTCCCACAAGCCCCTTCCACCCTGTCTCACCAGCACCTCCCACCTTGTCTCACCTGATACATGAGTTGCTGGTGCTGTCTCATCTTCGCCTCACGCTCGGCCACCAGGGAGGCGTACTCGGGCTTGACCAGACAGACGTTCTTACAGCCGTCGTTACAGCAGTACTGCTCCTGAGGGCACAGTCTTGAGGTGTCGCACTGGTTGGCGTCGCTGCCAAACAGATTCACACAGCTGGCTTCTGGACACTGGCCTGTGGCGAGGTAGTATTAATTTTAATTGAACTTTTTTGTTGAGATACCAAAGAAGGATTTTCTGGAAATGAAGCTTACGGTTGTATAGATCAGGTATGCACAACTCAAAATGTAAGGCGGACCGTAATATTTTATGAACAAAACTTGTGAAGGCCGAAAGAAAATAGGACAGGGAGAAAGCTGTTAAGAAATTAATACTAGAAAAGAACATTTCGTGTCTTCGCGGGCTGCTAAGTGTTGCTGTTGGGCTTTATGTGGCCCACACACCGTATGTTGTGCTGTATGTGGCCCACACACCGTATGTTGTGCTGTATGTGGCCCACACACCGTATGTTGTGCTGTATGTGGCCCACACACCGTATGTTGTGCTGTATGTGGCCCACACACCGTATGTTGTGCTGTATGTGGCCCACACACCGTATGTTGTGCTGTATGTGGNCAACCCATCTATCTTTCCACTAACACACAACAACCCATCTATCTTTCCACTAACACACAACAACCCATCTATCTTTCCACTAACACACAACAACCCATCTATCTTTCCACTAACACACAACAACCCATCTATCTTTCCACTAACACACAACAACCCATCTATCTTTCCACTAACACACAACAACCCATCTATCTTTCCACTAACACACAACAACCCATCTATCTTTCCACTAACACACAACAACCCATCTATCTTTCCACTAACACACAACAACCCATCTATCTTTCCACTAACACACAACAACCCATCTATCTTTCCACTAACACACAACAACCCATCTATCTTTCCACTAACACACAACAACCCATCTATCTTTCCACTAACACACAACAACCCATCTATCTTTCCACTAACACACAACAACCCATCTATCTTTCCACTAACACACAACAACCCATCTATCTTTCCACTAACACACAACAACCCATCTATCTTTCCACTAACACACAACAACCCATCTATCTTTCCACTAACACACAACAACCCATCTATCTTTCCACTAACACACAACAAGCCATCTATCTATCCACCTACACACTAAAAGCCATCTATCTTTTCACCTACACACAACAAGCCATCCACCTACCAACGTAAACCCGTGGGTCGTTCAGTAGATCTGGCAGACTGCTGCTTAAAGCCGGACTGAGACTTCGCTGACGAGATATCTTTGCTTTACACACACGACTGCAGGCGTGGGGGCAGCAGATGTCACCTGTGTGGGGAGAGACAAGGATCAGCTGTCTCTATTAATTTTTACAATACAAAAAGCCTCATCACGATGCAGTCACAGGGCGAAAAGATCAGAGTAATTGGCCACGTATTTAGTAGTTGTCGAGTTCATTGAATCCTGGGTCAATGTTTTATTAGTAAATAAGTTAAATTATCTGCCGTAATTTAATGCAATAAACGTACGTCTCAAGGACGAGTGCGCTCATTGGTTGAAGCATATGTCAGACGATGCATACACAATTAAGAGGTTAAGTGAGCTGTTTACATGTCATACAGCGAAAGTTCATGTCACAAGGACGAATGGGTCAAATGGTTGAGACCTGGTGAGAGTGTTTTAAAATAGCGTGTGTGAATACTGTGAAATATAGTGAGATAGAAAGAGAATGATTAGAGAGTTTTTGAGAGCTTGATGTGTTCTGGGACTGCAGTGTATTTGGCCAGAGGAAAATTCCACGTAGCAGGAAAAAAACGGCTGAGGAAACTATCGCTATTCCTGTGTATGCAAAATATTTAGAAATGAAAAAAAAAAAAAAATTCTGAAAGTATGGGAAGCCTGAGTATTTAGAGAAGAAAAAAAATATTTATTAAAAATATCAAATGTACATCACGTTAGACCCGATTCTTTTACAACATTATGTGCAGGAATAGTTTTGTCTATAATTACTTTCTTAAAAGACAAATAAAAAAAAAAGAACATGAATTTTATTGTGAACTTTAACATTTCTCTGAAGTGAAATTTTTCTTCTTGCCTTTATATTTCTTTGACTTTCTAAGCAAGACTGAATACGTTGCTATATAGGTGGCTCGAAAGGTTTCTCTAGTTGACTGAGTACTCACCATTCAAACAGTCCTCATCTCCATAACAGGGGTTTGGTACAGGGTCACACAAACCCATCTTGCTGTTTGCCGGACACACGAAGTCTGACTGACCGACCACAAGACTAACTGAAGATAAAAGAAAGTGTACATTAGTTTGACGATGACCCGATATGTGTACATAAGATATCACAAATCCCTGGGCACAGATCCAGTCCCAAATCTCTTGATCACACTTACCACAGCTCCAGTCCCCAATCCCTTTTTGACACACTGACTACTGCTGCAGTCCGAAATCCCTAGACCACGCTGACCACTGCTGTAGTCTAAAATCCCTGGGCCACACTGACTACTGCTACAATCCCAAATCATTTGGCCACACTCACCCCTGTTACAGTTCCAAATCCATGAGCCACACTGACCACTGCTACAGTCCCAAATCAATAGGCCACACTCACCCCTGCTACAGTTCCAAATCCCTGGGCCACACTGTCCACTGCTACAGTCCCAAATCCCTTGGCCACACTGACCACTGCTTCAGTCCCCAATCAGTTGGCCACACTCACCCCTGCTACAGTTCCAAATCCTTGGGCCACACTGACCACTGCTACAGTCTCAAATCCCTTGGCCACACTTACCACTGCTGCAATCCCAAATCCCTGGGCCACACTGACCACTGCTTCAGTCCCCAATCCCTTTTCCAAACTGATCCCAGCTCAAGTCACCAATCCCTTGTGACACACTGACTACTGCTGCAGTCCCAAATCCCTGGGCCACACTGACCACTGCTGCAGTCCCAAATCTATGGGTCACACTGACCACTGCTAGAGCCCCAGATCCCTGGGCCACAATGGCCAAATTAACGAAAGCCCCGATCGAGTAACGCAGCGTTTATTGGTGGAGTAGTTTACAATCAGAATAACAAAAAGAAGACAGCATTACAACTGGCATAGAAAACAACAAGACGACAACAGCCCGCCTGACATAGAATACAACAAGAAAGCAATATTCTAATGGACTTAAACAATTGGTTGTCCTTCCTAAATTAAGCCCCACACGAAAAAACTAAATATTGAGACGTCCAAATTGAGTTTCAAGATAAATCGTTTAAAATGGAACGGGAATTCAACTTAATTTCCTCCTGAGTAGGTCAACATTTGACTTCCTGTCTGTGTTTTTGTATGACTTTGGTTTGGTTTGTTGATGTGTCTACACTTCAACAAAATTAAATGTTTCATGCGTCATTTTTTTTTATTGTGCAGCTTTCAAGCGGACCTTTCAAGCGGACCTTTCAAGCGGACCTTTCAAGCGGACCTTTCAAGCGGACCTTTCAAGCGGAACTTTCAAGCGGACCTTTCAAGCGGACCTTTCAAGCGGACCTTTCAAGCGGACCTTTCAAGCGGACCTGGCAACTGGGGTTAAAATTGCGGCTCTAAAAAAAAAAAAAAAACCTTAAAAAAATAGATGCCGAACTAACTCTGATTGAAAGAATAGCATCGCATTAATCAAAATCCAGATGAAAAGACCTTCGACTCTGTCCACTCATGACCTTGAGAACAGAACTAAAGCGTTAAGCCTTAAATAAACTCTTGATCTTCAGTGTGCGCATGCGCCCAGTGTCACCAGGGTCTGATCGCTTCCGTCCTGCACTTCATCATCAGACCGATGTCATCTATGGGGCCTCTAGCCCTTTCATCTTGTTTTGGGTGCATGCCGTCCTTTGTACATAGGTTTAGGTGTATGTGTAATTTATTACAAGATAGTTAGAGGGACTCTACAGAGAAGTAGGGTTACTCTTAAAAAACCTTCCTGTCACATTTTGCTTTTCTTAGCTCCCCCACTCCACTTTTTTTGTCGGGTTACATAGTTTGTATTTTTGCCATATCTCAATTTTGGGCCCTTTAAAAATATAAGCCCGCCTGCAGGCACAGGGATAGAAAGCCCTAAGAGACGGCTCTAAGATTCTACATAGGTTAATGTCACTGGTTTGAAACTTTGTCCAGGCCATTAGACATATGAGAACCACTAAAAAAGTAAGAAGCACTAACAATTTAAGAACCACTAGCAATTTAAGAAACATTGAAAATGAGAGAACCACAACAATTTTAGATCCACTAGCTCAGCGGTTCTCAACCTGTGGGTCGCGACCCATTTGGGGGTCGCATGACCCTTTCCCAGGGGTCACCTCAGACCATCTGAAAACACATATGCTCTACATTTATGAAGTAACAATGAACATAATTTTGTGGCTGGGGGGTCACCACAACATCATAAACTCTATTCAAGGGTCGCGTCATTAGGAAGGTTGAGAACCACTGCACAAGCTATTTCATTAAATAATATTAAGTAAAAGTAAAGTCTACTGTAGTTATTCTTTGATGTATATGGTATATATATAGAACTTCACAGAACCATCACACATCCACATACAACTATGTCTGACACACACCCACACATACATATTACATCCTACACACACCCACATACACATATATCTCACACACACACATATATCTTACACACACCAGCATAAATACATGTCTCACACACCCTCATAAACATATGATTCACACACTCCCAAATACACATATATCTCATGCACACCCAAATACATACACGTCTCACATACGCCCACATACATATACACATACATATAGGTCTTATACAAAAATGAAACTGCACCACCAAGTGAAATTTATATCACATTCAATTTTCTTTACTTTGTCAAATCACTAACACCTCCAGAAGAAAAAAAAAGGTAATCTGAAGCCAAAGTTACAAATTCTTATATAGAATTGCCATCCAATCCAGAGAAAGCTGGACTCATTTTGAACAACAATTGCACAGCATTTTTTTGTCAATTGACGAAAGTTTGAGGCAGACCATGAGTAAAAATCTGGCCACTTCAACTCTGTGTCTTGTATTACATGTGTTCAAAATGACGCTGTAATACCGAGAGAGAAAAATTAAGCCATAACGTTTGTGATGTTTATGTGTCTTTGTTATTGTGTCGTCATGGTGGATGTGTCTTTGTTAGTGTGTCATCATGGTCAAAGTGTCTTTGTAAGTGTGTCATCATGGTGGATGTGTCTTTGTTAGTGTGTCATCATGGTGAACGTGTCTTTGTTAGTGTGTCATCATGTTGGATGTGTCTTTGTTAGTGTGTCATCGTGGTGAATGTGTCTTTGTTAGTGTGTCATTGTGGTGAATGTGTCTTTGTTAGTGTATCATCGTGGTAAATGTGTCTTTGTTCGTGTGCCATCGTGGTGAATGTGTCTTTGTTAGTGTGTCATCGTGGTGAATATGTCTTTTGTTAGTGTGTCATCGTGGTGAATGTCTCTTTAAGTTCATCTGTCATTGTTGATACTTTGTTGTTTTTCTTTTTTTTTGTGTTAATTCTATGGTTGTGTTGACGTCTCTCGTTTATAAATTATAGACCAAAAAGTTTCGCTGAAATGTAACGTGTGGTTTAACAATAATTGCATCCCTTATCAAATGGTCGATATATTTTTGACGTGGAAGCCAGTCCAAGTGCAGATTTTCTTAAAAATTCTAAACTTCGTTACAGTAAGCATTAGCCTAAACAGTAGGCCTTAGCCTAAACAGTGGTCTGAGAGTAAACAATAAAGACTGAGACTAAATATTAGGCCCAGCCTAAACAATTAGGACATAGTCCATACAGTACGACAGAGCCTAAACAGTGGGACAAAGCCTAAACAATTAGGACTGAGCCTTAACATTGGACTGAGCCTTAACAGACAGACTGTTGAGCTCTGTCATAGTGCACGTTTCAAATTCAATGACTGTATAATCATGATTAATGGCACTACTGTGTGTAGGAGGGTGTCCTGGCCTGTACCAGCACACCCTTTGGCTCAGACTTATCCACCCTGATACTTGACATGTTTTTTAGATCGTGTACACAAAACATGTTTAACATTATCTTGAACTGGAGCCTCCACTTCTTTCGATTTTCAGTTTTTGTATACAGTTTTTTTTAAATTGATAGTGTTGGTATTCGCGAATCTTTCATATTATTTGCACTATAAACAACTCCACAGCCCAGACACTATAGACAACTCCCCAGCCCAGACAATATCAACAACTCCCCAGCCAAGACAATATAAACAACACCCCAGCCTAGACAATATAAACAACTCCCCAGCCTAGACAATATAAACAACTCCCCAACAAAGACACTATACACGGCTCCACAGCTAAGACACTATATATGGCTCCCAGCTAAGACACTATACATGGCTCCCAGCTAATACACTATGCATGGTTCCCCAGATAAGACACTATACATGGCTCCCCAGCTAACACATTATACATGGCTCCCCAGCCTAGACACTAAACATGGCTTCCAAGCTAACACATTATTCACGCTCAACAGCCTAAACACTATACATGGCTCCCAGCTAAGACACTATACATGGCTCCCAGCTAAGACACTATACATAACTCCCAGCTAAGACACTATACATGGCTCCCAGCTAAGACACTATACATGGCTCCCAGCTAAGACACTATACATGGCTCCCAGCTAAGACACTATGCACGGTTCCCCAGATAAGACACTATACATGGCTCCCCATCTAACACATTAAACATGGCTCCCCAGCTAAGACACCATACATGGCTCAACAGCTAAGAAACTATACAAGGCTCCCCAGCTAAGACACTATACATGGCTCCTCAGCTAAGACACTATAGACGGCTCCGCAGCTAAGACACTATACACGGCTCCCCAGGTAAGACACTATAGACGGATCCACAGCTAAGACACCAAACACGGCTCCCTAGGTAAAACACTATAGACGGCTCCCCAGCCTAGACACTATAGACCGCAAAACAGCTAGACACTATACATGGCTCCCAAGCTAAGACACTATGCATGGCTCCACAGCTAAGACACTATACTGTAACCCTAACCCAGCCTAGACAATATAGACGGCTCCCCAGCTAAGACACTATACATTGCTCTACAGCTAAGACATAATACACGGCTCCCCAGCTAAGACACTATACACGGCTCAACAGCTAAGACTATACATGGCTCCCCAGCCTAGACACTATAGACGGCTCGACAGCTAAAAAACTATAAACGGCTTTCCAGGTAAGACACTATAGACGGATCCCCAGCCTGGACACTATAGACGGCTCCACAGCTAAGAACTATACACGGCTCCCCAGCTAAGACACTATACTCGGCTCCCCAGCTAAGACACTATACATGGCTCCCCACCCTAGACACTATACACTGCTCCCCAGCTAAGACACTTTACACGGCTCCACAGCCCAGACACTATACACAGCTCCCCAGGTAAGACACTATAGACGGCTCCACGGTTAAGACTATATATGGCTTCCATTTACATATAAGCAAAAGCCGAAATTTTATGTAGAAGAATACATTTAAATATAGAAGTTAGAAATGTTAAATTTTTTGTCCAAAAAAAATAAAATAATAATAATAATTAAAGATAAGTACACAAATGTCAAACAAGAATGTCAAACTCTGCAGCTGTGTGTGTATGTGTGTGTGTCTGTGTGTGTGCGTGTGCGTTGTTTGACGTCTGCCCCTTCCGTCGCTGTCATTTTTGAAAGTGATTTACTACAAATGTAAAAAGCTGCTCCCACCCACCCACTTTCCTCCCCCCAAAGTCTACCGTACTTTTATTTTCACTATTCTATCTTCCAACCATGAATCCCTGAGTGTCAAGTGAGGCCTATGTTTTAAACTTGCTGTATTCAATTAGATGAGTTTATTTTTTTTATAATAATAATAATAATAATAAGTGGTCTTATATAGCGCGGTACCCCGGCCTAGGGCTGGGCTCACCGCGCTGTACATAAATATAGCAATCATAATATTAAAATAAAATACATACATGAAATAAAAACAACATATAAGCAAAACAACACCATAGGTATATTCATCCACCCTCACCAGACATTTTTACAAGGAAACCCATGTACGTTTATCGGTTTATAGGAGGAGAATCAGTCAGAGTAGTATAGTTTAAATAGATGTGTTTTAAGTGCAGTTTTGAAGGCCTGTGTGGTTGTTATATTGCGGATGTGTAGTGGCAAAGAATTCCATTGTTTGGGGGCGCAGAAAGAGAAAGATCGTTCACCATATAATTTAGTGCGTGTCTTGGGAACGGACAGAATACGCGAGTCTGCGGAGGAGCGA
>CAXITT010000343.1:312484-328620 GCA_964033795.1 Lymnaea stagnalis | reverse complement strand
ATCATTTAAGTAAGCAAAAAGTTGTTTTAGGACTAGTTTTTCAATAACTTTAGATAAAAATGATAAGTTAGATACAGGTCTATAGTTTTTTAAATTATTTTCATCCAGACCGGGCTTCTTAAGCAATGGTTTGATGACAGCTGATTTGCAAAGAGGCGGAACAGTGCCAGAATATAAGCTTTCATTTATTATGCGGGTTATTGTTGGGAGCAAGATATCTAATGACTCAACCAACAGGGGGGTTGGGATGGGATCCAAAGAACATGACGTATGTTTAGATTTTAGGATTATATGTTTTACCTCAAGTTCTGAAACAGGTTTAAAAATATTAAAATGTGAAGTAAGAAAAGGGAAAGGAGGCAATTCAAGGGGAGGGGCATCAAGACGATCAAGCTCAGCTCGAATGTCAGCTACTTTGCTTGTAAAGAAATCACAGAAAATATCTGGTTGCTTGGGCAGGGGAAACACCGAAGGAAGCGCAGTTCCTTTGTTACTCCCCCTAAGGTGACCACAAACATCAAACAACTGCCTGCTGGTTTTACCCATAGTTATCTATTCATTCGAACTATAGTTTTTCTAAATATAGCTTTTTAAAAAAAAAAATTCATACAATTTACTTGGTTTTCTGTCGGGGCGCCATAATGTCTATCGAACTTTGTTGAACAAAATGTGGTCTATATCAGCGGTTCTCAACCTTCCTAATGCCGCGGCCCTTTAAGACAGGTCCTCATGTTGTGGCGACTCCCAAACATAAAATTATTTTCGTTGCTACGACATAATTGTAGAGTGTATGTGTTTTCCGATGGTCTTAGACGACCTCTGGGAATGGGTCATTCAACCCCCAAATGTTTCACAACCCACCGTTTGAGAACCTCTGATCTATACAATGGAACAAAATGTGGCGAAATTTTGTATGTACAAGGTTGACCAAAGGTGGTCTCTACAATGGAACAATATGTGGTCTCTACTTAGGACCAAAATGTGGTCTGTTCAAGGTTAACACAATTTGGTCTCTTCATGGGAACAAAATATGATGTCTACCAGGGAATACATTGTGGTCTTTACAAGGTCACCCAAATGAGGTCACTAGAAGGTGAAAAAAAAAAAAAAAACTATTGTTTTTCTTTTGTATAAAGGTTTTATTAATTTCATGTCGCATATTTTTGTGTGACCCTTGATACCCCCTGACATCCCCTCCCCCGGGGGGCAGAATGGTACAGTGTGTCGCCAACAACCTATTTAAAAAAGAGTGAGTCACTATTTTAATGATTTAGAATTCTTTTTTCCCCAGACACTTCGCGCACACTTCTGGATGGACTATCATTAAGTTGGCCAGGAGTACAAGGCACGGATTACACTGCTCCTATTAGGACATTCACGGCCTTGGTTCTACTGACAGCACCAGGCGCAAAGAGATGTGCAACAGGAAGTTGAAGACACCCTTTTTTTAATTATATCCTCGTAATTTTCTTTCATCCTACGATCATGGGCGCCATGTGTGACCGTTAATTTTATTCAAACAAAGTTTTTTTTTGTTTTTTTTTTAAATGGAAAGGTCAAAAAGGGACATAATCTATATTGCATAATGTATCTCCCCTTTCTAATGTCTAGTAGATGAAATTATTGATCGCATATTTTCTTTAAAAAAAAAAAATAATACAAATTAATGAAGGGCTGCGTTCAGGATGCGTGAATGCAACAGTCAAACAAGTTATGTGGAAGCTTGAATAGTTAGAAAATATGAGGAAACTTGAAATAGAAAGAGTATAACAGAATATCGTTTCGGCCAAGAGCCTTCCTTCAGCAGACAGAACTAAGGAAAAATAAACCGATAAGAAATAGATTATTATAAAAAAG
Organism: Lymnaea stagnalis; assembly: GCA_964033795.1. Taxonomy (NCBI): domain Eukaryota; kingdom Metazoa; phylum Mollusca; class Gastropoda; family Lymnaeidae; genus Lymnaea; species Lymnaea stagnalis. The sequence continues at coordinate 326,763 of CAXITT010000343.1, read as the reverse complement.
ACTTTAGTGTTCGCAATTGTTATTTCCGAAATCATTTTCTTGTATTTCTATTCAACATTTCAAATAACTTGTTCTACTAATTACTTTTTTTTTTAATTGTCGTCGCCCTAAGGAGTTACAAATTTCACAATTTTCGGAAGAGAACAAAATCTTTGTAACAAGATGAAGATCATGATGGAATTTGTAATTTTAGTCCACACAAAAAAAAAACATGCGTTACTTTTAACAAACCAACCAAATGCGAACAGATCAGTAACAAGTGAATAGATCAGTCACAAATAAACAGATCAGTCGCAAGCAAACAGATCAGTCACTAGTGAACAGATCAATCACAAGTGAACAGATCAGTCGCAATTGAACAGATCAGTCTCAAGTGAATAGATCAGTCGCAAGTGAATAGACAGGTCAAACGTGAAGAGGTGTTCGTTGCTGGTCAAAGGTGCTATATTTTTACGAAACGCATGAATGTTTCGGAAATAGAACGCTACTGCAGCCTGAAGTGAGGGCAACTTTGTTAAATACCTTCTGCTCGCATCTCCGACTTGTTTGTTTTTCCAGCGCAATTTTGTAGTTGACACACTTGACCTTCTATGTCGGTCAATTGGGTCTTCCTAATTTCACATGCAATGTGAATTTGAGTGTTGGCGCATCTCCAGTACCGTGGAAGTTGATAAGGGGGGGGGGTCTGGTTGGAGTTGTAAGGAAATAAGAAATTGTGCTTGATAAAACAACAATGCTACCACTCCGCTTACAAAGACATCTGTCAGAACTGTAGCACGTTTTTTCTTTTTTTTTTTTTTTTTTTTTTTTGGGGGGNGTTGCTTTATTGGTCATAAATGTAGCACGTTGTAAAGAGGGGTGGGTGTGTGGTGAAGTGCTGTGGTTGTGCATAACTGCAGCATTTTGTGATAGGATTGGTGGGTGGGGGGTGTTGTGGGTTTGGCATAAGCAACAGACGGAAATCAAATGTTTAAGTCTATTTTCTAGTTGTATGCTCGCTTAAATAGATAAATCACTATACCTGTGTTTTTGTAAGCATTTGCTGTGTTTGAAAATAAATCTTTTGTGTGTGGACATTTTTTCAGAGTAACTTTTCTATTCTAAAGGGTTTAAAATATAAATAATAAAAATTATAAGAGCGAAAAAAGGGGGGAAATATTAAACATATTTTTTTTTCAAAGTCGAAGTTAAACGCATTAAAAGTAAAATAAAAATTTCTTAAAATTCATTACGCAAAGAAAATATTTTAAACAATAAGCACCAACAACATCCCCCCCCCCCCACCACAAAAAAAAAAAAAAAACCCCACAACACCAATAAACACCCAAATATATTTAAGTTATTTTTTTTTACATTTAATAGTAATCTGTTGGCTTAATAGATGGAAGACCCACTTTACTGACATAGATGGAAGACCAACTTTACTGATATAGATGGAAGACCCACTTTTATAACATAGATGGGAGACCCATTTTAGCAGAAGTACAATATTTCCACTTATTAACAGTCTCAACCAGTACTGCACTACTTCCTGTATCACGACACGTTGAGAGCCCACAACACCGCGAGACACGAGCGAGACAAGGCACAAGGGGCACTGCAGTGACTGGTATAGTCACGAACCGTCAAAGCGGAAGGAGATCTGACCTAATCGTATTTATAGCTGACAAGATGGTAGCCAAGGGTTGAGGTGGGTGCAATGGACTGATATATTTGTCAAAGACTCTGATGTATTAGCCGAGACTCTAAATTATTTAGAAAATAATCTTAAGGTCTGTCCTTACCATGTTCATGCGCCAGGGCTATTGGCTGGGTAATCTTTTAAATGACGTCATAGGACTGGGTTTGAAAGGGGGACCCGTCTCGGGTGCCATGTTTTGAGAAGGCGCTAAAATATTCATTTTCACCCCAAATATGTTGGACAATGTAAACTTGTAGGGGGAATAGCACTTCAACTCAGATCTTAAATCATTAATAAGCTTCTCAAAGTACAGCATATGCTAATTTACTAGGTCAGCGACAAGACATTAGAGAGAAGACACCGGTTGTTGACCTACTTTAATGAATCCAAAGGGTTTAACAACGGTTGACTCGATGTCTTTTTTTCTTCCGGTAATGACTTAAAAGGAAGGCGGAAGAATGTCAAGAGAAATATGACAGTTTGTGACGACAGTCTTGGGACATGACGTCAGTCTAAAGAAATGACGTCAGTCTTACGACGTGACGTCAGTCTTGGGGCGTGAGTCAGTCTTAAGATGTGACGTCAGTCTTGAGACGTGACATAAGTCTTGGGACGTGACATCAGTCTTGGGACGTGACATCAGTCTTGGTAAGTGACATCAGTCTTAAGATGTGATGATTGTCTTGGGACGTGACGTCAGTTTTGGGACGTGACATCAGTCTTGGGACGTGACATCAGTCTTGGGACGTGACATCAGTCATGAAACGTGACATCAGTCTTGAAACGCGACATCAGTCTTGGGACGTGACATCAGTCTTGAAACGTGACATCAGTCTTGGGATCTGACATCAGTATTAAGATTTGAGGATTGTGTTGGGACGTGACGTCAGTATTGGGACGTGACATCAGTATTGGGACGTGACATCAGTATTGGGACGTGATATCAGTCTTAAGATGTGATGTCAGTTTGAAGATGTGTCGTCAAACTTAAGATGTGATGATTGTCTTGGAACGTGACGTCATTATTGGGACGTGACATCAGTCTTGAAACGTGACATCAGTCTTGGGACGTGACATCAGTCTTGAAACGTGACATCAGTCTTGGGATCTGAAATCAGTCTTAAGATTTGATGATTGTCTTGGGACGTGACATCAGTATTGGGACGTGACATCAGTATTGGGACGTGACATCAGTATAGGGACGTGAGATCAGTCTTAAGATGTGCTGTCAGTTTGAAGATGTGACGTCAGGCTTAAGATGTGCTGTCAGTCTTGAGATGTGACGTTTTTCTTGGGACGTGACGTCATTATTGGGACGTGACATCAGTCTTGGGACGTGACTTCAGTCTTAAGATGTGCTGTCAGTCTTGAGATGTGATGTGAGTCTTGGGACGTGACATCAGTCTTGGGACGTGACGTCATCTTGAGATGTGACATCAGTCTTAAGATATGACGTCAGTCTTGGGACGTGACGTCAGTCTTAAGATGCTACTTCAGTCTTGAGAATTTACGTCAGTCTTGGGACTTGACGTCAAACTTGGGACGTGACGTCAGTCTTGAGATGTGACGTGGCTCTTGAGATGTGACGATGCCTCTACTGATAGATTCTGTTATATCTTGCCTAACTTTCGAACATTACTACTTTTGTAGCCAAAAGAGCACATATGAATTACACATTGATATAACCACGTATTTATAAAATGAGAGTAAATATTCTTTTGTTATGAATACTTTGGAATATATGAAGAAAGATAATAAAATGTCTTGAAATTTTCTTTGTCAAACAACTTTGGAGTGCACTAAATAGCCCCTAAATCGGCTCTCATCCGGGAATTTGTTTCCTTTTGTTTTCGTTATTATGACATTTTGGTGTCTTGTAAGCAAAATTTCAAACATTGAAATAATTTTAACCAGCAACTCTTATGACCTTTCAGCATAACTCAACATGTCTGATATCAAGACTCTATAAGCTCTCAATTTGATTCCTTTGCCTCTACCATTCCCTCCATCACTCCTCCCACTCATTTAGCCCCTACTTCCGCCCCTACCTCCATCCTTTCCGCCACCCTTTTTTCGGCCCCATATCTCCGGCCCCTGAAACCCTCCCCTCCTTGGACCTCTGCTTCCACCCCTGCCTCTACTTTTCACTTAGCCGCTTCCCTCAGCCCCCTCTCTCCTCTCGCTTAATCCTCCTTTTTTAACCCACCCCTCACTCCACCCACTCACACCACCCACTCCCTCCATCCACTCCCTCCACCAAATCACTCCACCCACTCACTCCACCCACAGACTCAACGCACTCCAACTACTCACTCCATCCAATCACTCCATCCATTCACTTCACCCACTCACTCCAAACACTCAATCCATCAAGTCTCTTCCTCTACCAACTCCCTCCAAACACTCACCGCAACCACTCGCCCCACCCAGCCACTCCACCCACTCACTCCATGCACTCTCTCCACCCACTCAGTCCACCCACTCACTCCACGCAATCTCTCCACGCACTCACTCCACCCAATCACTCCTTCAACCCACTCCCTCCACCCACTCCTTCCACCCACTCACTTCACCCTATCACTCACTCCATCAACTCATTCACCCACTCACTCCCTCCACCCACTCACTTCCTCCACCCACTCACTCTCTCCACCCACTTACTCCACAAACTCAATCCACCTACTCACCCCACCTACTCACTCCACCCACTCATCCCACTGACTCACTCCAGCCATTCAGTTCCACCCACCCACTCACGCCACCCACTCACTCCACACACTCCATCCACCTACTCACTCCACCTACTCACTCCACCTACTCATTCCACCGACTCACTCACTCCACCACTCACTCCACCCACTCACTCCATCCACTCACTCCACACACTCCATCCATCCACTCACTCTATCCCCTCAATCCCTCTACCAACACCCTCCATCCACTCCCTCCACCCACTCAATCCACCCACTCCTTCCACCCACTTACTCACCCACTCACTCCACCCACTCACTACAGACAATCCATCCACCCACTCACTCCACCCACTCACTCCACCAACTCACTCCACCCACTTACTCCACCCACTCACTCCACCCACTCACTCCACCCACTCACTCCCCCCACTCACTCCTTCCACTCACTCACTCCATCCCCTCACTCCACCCACTCACTCCACCCACTCACTCCACCAACTCACTCCACCCACTTACTCCACCCACTCACTCCACCCACTCACTCCACCCACTCACTCCACCCACTCACTCCTTCCACTCACTCACTCTATCCACTCAGTCCACCCACTCACTCCACCCAATCACTCCACCCACTTATTCCACCCACTCACTCCACCCACTCACTCCACCCACTCAGTCCACCCACGCACTCCACCCACCCACTCACTCCACCCACGCACTCCAACACTCCACCACCTCACCCAACCCACAACAAGATTAAGTCATCATAATATTGATATTTTTCTCATGTTTACGTCAACCTTCTGATTTCGTTAAAAACACTCAACACATTCGATATCCTATTGCGTTGACAGTGACACAATGGACACATCATTATCTTACACTGGCACAGTGGACACAGTATCTTTTCTCTTACGCATTGGACACTGCATTTTCTTACCTCTGAAAGTTGACACCTTGGTTTCTTACCCTCAACATTGTGGACACCTCAGTGGCTTACCCTTTACATTGTGGACACATCGGTCATATAGAATTGTATCGTGTAAATTGGCTCTTAGAGTTTCATGATTTTAAATAGGCGTTAAGCATTGTATGATGCAAGTGGTAAAATGTGGAATGTTGGCATGGTATGTTATTGACATGTTAAATGCTGACATGGTATGATGTTGAATTGGTATGATGTTGACATAGTATGATGTTGACATTGTATGATGTTGACATTTTATAATGTTGACATGGTATGATGTTGACATGGTATGATGTTGACATGGTATGATGCTGACATGGTATGATGTTGACATGGTATGATGCTGACATGGTATGATGTTGACATGATATGATGCTGACATGGTGTGATGTTGACATGGTATGATGCTGACATGGTATGATGTTGACATGTTATGATGCTGACATAGTGTAATGTTGACATGGTATGATGCGGACATGGCATGATGTTGACATGTCATGATACTGACATGTTATGATGTTGACATGTTATGATGCTGACACGGTATGATGTTGTTGTGATGTGATTTTGGCGTGGTTCGATATAAATAGCCTGTGGGCTACCGCGGCCACATCATGATGTAAATGCGGTGACCTCGACAGACGAACAAATCCAACAACTAAACCAAGGCCCATCAACGTATCTGAGACAAGTCAGTCCCCAGAGTTTACGTTCTTGGTTATGTTTTACTGAGCTTGGGCTACAGTGGTTGATGCCAACGTAAAGAGACTGGGTCATTTTGTTTCATTCTAAACTGGACTCTCCATGAAATGGATTCTCAATACATTGTGGTCCTTGTGTAGATCTACCTCTAAATCATTGTGTCAATATGAATAGTAACACATGTTGATATCGGTATCTGATTTATCTACTGTTTTAAATAGATTGGGTGCACGTGGGAATATAGCAATAAATGTATTTACTTTATCTTCACATATTTATTGTATTGGACAAGGGTGTCAGGCTAGGGAGTTTGTGCCCGGGTTCTGGACTGGGGTCAAGGCAAGGGTGTTGGGGAGGTTGTAAGGCAAGTGTGTTGGACCGGGGTTCTGGACTGGGGTCAAGGCAAGGGTGTTGGGGAGGTTGTAAGGCAAGGGTGTTGGACCGGGGTTCTGGACTGGGGTCAAGGCAAGGGTGTTGGGGAGGTTGTAAGGCAAGTGTGTTGGACCGGGGTTCGGGACTGGGGTCAAGGCAATGGTGTTGGGGAGGTAGTAAGGCTAGGGTGTTGGACCGGGGTTCTGGACTGGGGTCAAGGCAATGGTGTTGGGGAGGTAGTAAGGCTAGGGTGTTGGACCGGGGTTCTGGACTGGGGTCAAGGCAATGGTGTTGGGGAGGTAGTAAGGCTAGGGTGTTAGACCGGCGTTCTGGACTGGGGTCAAGGCCAAAATGGTTTTATGCTGGTTGTAGGACTAGCATGTTGGGCCGGGGTTCTGGACTGGGCTCAAGGCAAGGGTGTTCGGGTGGAGTGTTTGGCCGGGGTGCAGGGCAAAAGGTGTTTGATAGGGTGTTAGTCTTGAGTGCTGAACCGGGGTTTACTTTTTTGTTTTTGTTTTGTTTTGTTCCAGCCCATGTTATTTAAGTCGTTGATGTGCCAAGTAAAATTAATTTAATGGCTATAACTTACAGGCGTAATGAAAAATGCGTTTACAGTAATTTATTTAATCTTTCTGGTTTTTTTCAAGTTAATTCCAAAAGGACAGTTGAGCCATGCACTTTGATGGATTGTTCTAAACCTTTCACACATAGTGTCCTCTCTTATGCAGACATTTATTATTTTCTAGGACTTATAAATCACCTTGATGCGCCTCTGTCCGGCAAGATTAACCTTAGCAACGGCCTCGTCTATTTCTGGAGTTTGACAAATGACAACTGTGATATATGGTACAACACAATTTATTGTTGTGTGTGGCCTGCTCAAATTCCAAACTTTAAATGTTTTCATGACTTGGTGTAAAGATTTCAAACGCTGTACCTGGATGAGGAGACAACTGTCCCAACTGACACGACTCATTACGGGACGTCATGCCATCAGTCAAATAAGGTTTAACGTAGTTAAAAGACGATGACAAATTTAAAGTTTAGTCAAGAGACCACAGAGTCGTGAGTTTTCATTTAGCTATAAATAACTTTCAGTGTCCACAACAGAAATGATCGTCATTTGTCTTTAGGAGGAAAACATTAACGAAAGAGAAGATGAGAATATTTTTTTTTTCCTAATGTTTTGAAGTCAGTGACAATTCTTGATTTAGGTCACGGTTCTTGCAAGGGGGCACGGTGACCCTTCCCGGTAGGGGACATAATCTATTAAAAATGTTGGATGGTTTGGGAGTGGACAAAACAAAATGTTTGTATACAGACAACAGCAACGCCCCTGAGCGGTCATGACCAAGCCAACTAGAGGACATAATCACCTCCTCACAATACGGACCTTACCAATCCTACCATATGAACATCACCAACACCATAGTATGATTATTACCAACCTAAAAATATAACCATTAACAACAACACAATATGGAAATTACCAACCCCCAAAAATGAAAATAATTAACCTCACAACATGAACATCACCAAAGCCATTATATGATCATCACCAACCTCACACTATGAACAGCCCCAACCACTCAATATGAACATAAGCAACCCCACAATATAAATATGACCAGTCCTATAATATAAACATCACCAACCCAATAACATTAAACACCCCAAACCCAAAATATGAACATCAACTACCCCGCAATATGAAAATTAACAAACCTACAATAGGAACATTACCAACCCCATAATATGAAAAACCCCAATCCTACAACATGAATATCATCAACCCAAAATAGGAATATTTCCAACCCCCTTATTCCAACCCCACCACATGATCATCACTTATTCAAGAATGTGAACATTACAACCTCCCACAATATGAACAATACCAACCCCACAATTAGAGCATAACCAACTCCACAATATGAACATCACCAGATCTATAATATTAACATCGCAAACCCTACAATATGAACATCCCCATCTCACAATACGAACATCACCATCCCCACAATATGAACATCCCTAACCACACAATACGAGCATCACCATACCCACAATATGAACATCCCTAACCACACAGTACAAACATCACCATCCCCACAATATGGACATCCCTAACCACACAATACGGACATCACCATCCTCACAATATGAACCAGCCTAAATACACAATACGAACATCACCATCCCCAAAATATGAACATCCCTAACCACACAATAAGAACATCAACATTCCCACAATATGGACATCCCTAGTCACACAATAAGGACATCACCATCCCCACAATTTAAACATCACCATCCCCACAATATGAACATCCTTAACCTCACAATACGGACATCACCATCCCTACAATATGAACATCCCTAACCACACAACACGGACATCACAATTCCCACAATATGAACATCCCTAACCACACAATACGGACATCACCATCCCCACAATATGAAAATCCCTAACAACACAATACGGACATCACCATCACCACAATATGAAAATCCCTAACAACACAATACGGACATCACCATCCCCACAATATGAACATCCCTAACCACACAACACGGACATCACCATCCCCACAATATGAACATCCGTAACCACACAATACGGACATCACCATCCCCACAATATGAACATCACCATCCCCACAATATGAACATCACCATCCCCACAATATTGGCATCCCAAACCACACAATACGGACATCACCATGACCACAATATGGACATCCCTAACCACACAACACGGACATCACCATCCCTACAAAATGGACATTCCTAACCACACAATACGGACATCACCATCCTTACAATATGGACATCCCTAACCACACAATACGGACATCACCATCCCCACACTATGGACATCCCTAACCACACAATGCAAACATCACCATCCCCACACTATGGACATCCCTAACCACACAATACAAAGTTAACCATCTCCACAATATGGACATTACTAACCACACAATACGGACATCACCATCCCCACAATATGCACATCCCTAACCACACAATACAAACATCACCATCCCCACACTATGGACATCCCTAACCACACAATACGGACATCAACATTCCCACAATATGGACATTCCTAACCACACAATACGGACATCACCATCCCCACACTATGGACATCCCTAACCACACAATACAAACATCACCATCCCCACACTATGGACATCCCTAACCACACAATACAAACATCATCATCCCCACAATATGGACATTCCTAACCACACAATACGGACATCACCATCCCCACAATATGGACATCCCTAATCACACAATACAAACATCACCATCCCCACACCATGGACATCCCTAACCACACAATACGGACATCAACATCCCCACAATATGGACATTCCTAACCACACAATACGGACATCACAATCCCCACAATATGGACATCCCTAACCACACAATAAGGACGTCATCATCCCCACAAAATGGACATCCCTAACCACACAACACGGACATCACCATCACCACAATATGAACATCCCTAAACACACAATACAAACATCACCATCCCCACAATATGGACATCCCTAACCACACAATCCAAACATCACCATCGCCACAATATGGACATCCCTAACCACACAATACAAACATCACCATCCACACAATATGGACATCCCTAACCACACAATCCAAACATCACCATCGCCATAATATGGACATCACTAACCACACAACACGGACATCACCATCCCAAAATATGGACATCCCTAACCACACAACACGGACATCACCATCCCACAATATGGACATCCCTAACCACACAACACGGACATCACCATCCCCACACTATGGAAATCCCTAACCACACAATACAAACATCACCATCCCCACACTATGGACATCCCTAACCACACAACACGGACATCACCATCCCCACAATATGGACATCCCTAACCACACAACACGGACATCAACATCCCCACAATATGGACATCCCTAACCACACAACACGGACATCACCATCCCCACAATATGGACATCCCTAACTACACAACACGGACATCACCATCCCCACACCTTGGACATCCCTAACCACACAATACGGACATCACCATCCCTACAATATGGACATCCCTAACAACACAATACAAACATCACCATCCCCACACTATGGACATCCCTAACCACACAATACAAACATCAACATCCCCACTATATGGACATCCCTAACCACACAACACGGACATCACCATCCCCACAATATGGACATCCTTAACCTCACAATAAGGACATCACCATCCCTACAATATGAACATCCCTAATAACACAACACGGACATCACCATCCCTACAATATGAACATCCTTAACCTCACAATACGGACATCACCATCACCACAATATGAAAATCCCTAACCACACAATACGGACATCACCATCCCCACAATATGGACATCCCTAACCACACAATACAAACATCACCATTCCCACAATATGGACATCCCTAACCACACAATACAAACATCACCATCCCCACAATATGGACATCCCTAACCACACAACACGGACATCACCATCCCCACAATATGGACATCCCTAACCACACAATACAAACATCACCATTCCCACAATATGGACATCCCTAACCACACAATACAAACATCACCATCCCACAATATATACATCCCTAACCACAAAACACGGACATCACCATCACCACAATATGAAAATCCTTAACCTCACAATACGGACATCACCATCCCCACAATATGGACATCCCTAACCACACAATACAAACATCGCCATCCCCACAATATGGACATCCCTAACCACACAACACGGACATCACCATCCCCACAATATGAACATCTCTAACAACACAATGCGGACATCACCATCCCCACAATATGAACATCACCATCCCCACAATATTGGCATCCCAAACGACACAATATGGACATCACGATCCCCACAATATGAACAACCCAAACCACACAATACGGACATCACCATGACCACAATATGGACATCCCTAACCACACAATACGCTCATCACCATCCCCGCAATATTAACATCCCAAACCATATAATACGGACATCACCATCCCCACAATATGAACATTCCTAACCACACAATACGAACATCACCATCCCCACAATATGGACATCCCAAACCACACAATACGAACATCACCATCCCACAATATGGACATCGTCAACCCCACAATTTGGACATTGACAACCCCACAATATGGACATTAACAACTCCACTTTACGGTTAATATTATTTGTGTACAAGTGAAACTAAAAGATGAACAAGTCCATGATATGACATCATGCCATCGCTCTCAGACAAATGTTTGTATATCTCCTTCCTATGTATATTATTTTCTGATGTCTTATGTATTATTCAAATATCGTGTTTCAATTTCGGTGACCTTAATCCGTCGACACATTAATCAGGGGACATAACCCAGAATAATTCCCAGTTTGGTTACTGTCCCTGATTTTACAACCGCCTGATAAGTTCATTAACATTAGACTGTTTGTTTGTCAGTAAGTGGGGTGGGGGTGGGGGCTGTGTGTAAATACGAGATAAATAAAGTATAGGACAGTCACGAAATACATGGAAGGCCATGTTGTGTTATGCTAAATTGGGTTTGCTAACTCTGTAGTTGTTGGGTTTTTTTGTAGGGTGGTGTCACCTTGTTAGACGACAGTTATTTATAGAACAGAACAATCATCTCCATGAGCAATTAATCCCTGTTAGATTTTAAGGACATTACTTTGTTGTTCAGATTGTTGGGACATTAATTTGTACACAATTGTCATACTGTCAGTGGAGCTTTCCGGGGTGGGTGGTGGTAGTGGGGTGAAGGTTGAAGGGAGGTAGCAGCCACTTGTCGTTTACAGCCTACACGGGCTGCTAACAGTTAGCAATGCTCCTATAATGTTAATTTTATTGTTCGAACAATGGTTTACTTTAAAAAGAGAAATCACAAAAGAAAGCTTTCAAAAATTACGTTATAAGACGTCACGACCGAACTATCATTAATTTTAAGCAGATATTAATTTATTTTCCTAATGTTATGTAGACTTGACAGGTTCTAATGCCTGTAAGTATTTGGCAGTAGCATAATTTGTATTGATTTTTTTTTTTCAAAATTGTGATACATTGAATAATTTTGGCTTCTCTTTAGCCGGCAAGTTCTGTAATCAACCAAAAGGTCCCAGTTTCAAGAGACAAGAGTTCAAACCCCTCACTCTCTCTCCCAACTCCCAAGTGTGTGACAAGGAGTAGTGACAACTAGTCTAAAAGGTCAAAGGTTTTACGGGGTTAAAGTCTAAAGGTCATCTTTGGTTTAATTAATATTCAGAAATTCACGCCAGATTTTATACTTAAAAAAAAAAAATAATAAAAAAAAAAAAAAAAAATAAAAACATTTGAATCCTTCTCTTCAAAATTGATCTTTGATTTTTTGTTTTTTAAAGGGCAACATTTTAATTTAAATTCAAATTACAACTCTTCTTTAAGTATTACGACGATTTTTGGTGTACCGATTTTCCGAAATATCTGTATGTGCATTTTTGTAAAAATCAGCATTAAAGCTGAACATAAATTGTTTTATTTACACACATTGTTTTCATCTGATGAATTTACTTTAAGCTTTATCACGGTCCAACACACTCTTATAATTAGTAACCTACATTATAAATGTTATAACTTTTGCATACTTATTGCACCTGTAGAATAGAACCAAACAGAACGGGGCTAGCATAATGAAATGCTCCACTTACCGAGAACAAAGGAAAGACAACAGGAAATTAGTCCAGTCTCCATTCTCAGCCTGAAATGAACAAGATTTGCAAACAGATGTCTTTGTTTCTTGTAAAATTTCTGGACGAAATTTTCTAATTTTTTGTTTCACTGTATGAAAATATTGCTTATAATCAAGTGGTATTATTTGATTGTATTCTTTGATATTTTCATGAATAGCATTAGCACATACGTAGCAGCTTTCTCAGGATCACAAAGAAATCTGTACTCTCCTCGCCAGGTTTTAATTTGCCGTTTAGGGAATTACCTAAAAAAGTTAAGGGCTTTTGTGTGGCTGTGATGCGTGAATCAAGATGTGGTAAGTAATGTGTATCTTAAAAAAAAAGGAGAGAGTAGTTGCCCGTCATACCAGGTTGTTCTCCCTTACCTGTCATCCGTCACGCTGACTTTTGGCTACACGCAGGGATTCTCGCGCGATGACTTCTTTCTTAGACCCTTTGAAATTCCCAGTCAACTGTACTGAATTTATATTTTGTTGATGACATTTTAATCTTTGAAAAAAAAAATTATTATTATCCATTATGCGCAGAAATGAAATATGATTGAACTTTTTGTTCAAATGTGTAGAATTTATATTCAGAAAACAGTGACATGGATAAGTAAAGACTTATTGCGTGAATGCATTGAGTTGATATGGGTTCATAACATGAAGTTTTTCCATGAAGACTTTTTTCTGTTCAAATTCATAACTAAATACTTTCATTGAGCTCTTGCAACCTCATTGTGTCAATCATTTGAAACTTTTGATGCGCAACGAGTTAAAAAGTAGACAATGCCGCCGTAGACTCGACATCACTCGAAGGTTTCCTGGCTGCCCTGGCGTCTGCTAGAAGCGTTAGGATCGCCTCATCGCTTCCCCCCATCCATTGCACACATGTCGCCTCATCGCTTCCCCCCATTCGTTGCACATATGTCGCCTCATCGCTTCCCCCCATCCATTGCACATATGTCGCCTCATCGCTTCCCCCCATCCATTGCACATATGTCGCCTCATCGCTTCCCCCCATTCATTGCACATATGTCTCCTCATCACTTCCCCC
>CAXITT010000343.1:250063-311965 GCA_964033795.1 Lymnaea stagnalis | reverse complement strand
TTCGTTGCACATATGTCGCCCCATCGCTTTCCCCCCCCCCCCCCCATTCGTTGCACATATACCAGTACATGGATGCAGCAATGTGACCTACCAGAACACTGGAGGCACGATATAACACCTGGTCGACAATCTTACACACGTGGATTAAACCTCTTACCTGTCAAAAGTAACACAATTCACCTAAACGATCCCAGAAGATGGGAATCTTAGTAATGAAAAAATATCAGTGTGAGAACCATCGATGGTTTAATATTCAGCAACATATTCCGCATTTTTTTTGTAATCCATCCACAGAATATAAGGGAGAACATACGTCACGCGGTACATTGTGGTGCCCAAATTGTCGTATTACGACCCCAGATGTCGCAAATGGTCATGTGTCCCCTGTAGTGGTCCTAGAGTGATGTCTTTTTTCTCTAACTAGCATTCCATCGGCCTACTTCTGCTATATGTAGGTCCATGTCTGTTATCTTGAGGTCATCTTCTGTTATATTTATGGTCACTTATGTTATAGATAACTCCATGTCTGTTATCTTGAGGTCATCTTCTGTTATAGTTATGTTCACTTCAGTTATGGGTAAGTCCATGTATGTTATCTTGAGGTCATCTTCTGTTATATTTATGTCCATTTCTGTTATAGGTAAGACCATGTCTGTTATCTTGAGGTCATCTTCTGTTATATTTATGTTCAGTTCTGTTATATGAATGCCCACTTCTATTATGTGAATGTGCACTTCTGTTTTCTGTAACTCCACTTCTGTTATATTTATGTTCACTTTTGTTATCTGTAGGTCCACTTCTGTTTTCCGTAAGTTCACTTCTGTTATCCGTAGGTATACTTCTTTTATCTCAAGGTCCACTTCTGTTATGTTGATGTCCACTTCTGGTATGTTTTATATCATAAAGAAACATAGGTGACAGTTAAATATGTCTGATAGACTACTGCATTAACGGATATCTTGTGACGTCATTTGTCAACCATATAATCAAATGATCCGTTATACTTTAGTATTATTGCGCAAAGAGTTGTGTTGTCTGTTTTAAGGTTTTATTGTGGTGCACACTGTTTGTATGATTCTTTGAAATGTTTTGTTGTAGTGTACATTATTAGTTGGCCAATTAAAATGCTACACGGTGGTGCACAATGTTTGGTTTCCATCTTGATGTGACACTCTCTGGTCGACAATGTTCAACGGCCAATCTTAATCTTTGTTGTGGTCCATATTATTGGGTGGTCCATAGTGTTGGGTGGTCCATAGTGTTGGGTGGTTCATAGTGTTGGGTGGTCCATAGTGTTGGGTGGTCAATAGTGTTGGGTGGTCCATAGTGTTGGGTGGTCCATAGTGTGATCAAGATTGATGTGCTCAAGATTGGTGGGGTTATGGTCCATAGTGTTGGGTGGTCCATAGTGTTGGGTGGTCCATAGTGTTGGGTGGTCCATAGTGTTGGGTGGTCCATAGTGTTGGGTGGTGTATAGTGTTGGGTGGTCCATAGTGTTGGGGGTCCATAGTGTTGGGTGGTCCATAGTGTTGGGTGGTCCATAGTGTTGGGTGGTCCATAGTGTTGGGTGGTCCATAGTGTTGGGTGGTCCATAGTGTTGGGTGGTCCATAGTGTTGGGTGGTCCATAGTTTTGAGTGGTCCATAGTGTGATCAAGATTGATGTGCTCAAGATTGGTGGAGTTATGATTGTAAAATCAAGATGGGGGGATGGGGTGGGGGTGAGGTAAAGAGTGGTGGGGAAGAGCTGTGTGTAGGACATAACAGAACAAGGAATGTGGACGTTTGAAGTATAAAGACAGGACAATAAAAGAAGGACGTTTCGACTAAGAGCCTTCGTCGGCAGTCACGACTAATAAAGAAACAACAAGAAACAGAAAGTTGTTCAAAACTTAATAGTCCTCCATTTATTCGATGGCCGGAAGTTATTAACGCCTGACTAAAGTATAGAATTGGTTTTTTTTTTTCTTTCTAAAACACATTACCCCAGTGTTCTCCTTAGCCCAGTGTCTTTGTTAGCCTAGCGTCCTCTTTAGCCCAGTGCTCTCCTTAGTCTATCGCTCTACTTAGCTCAGCGCCCTTGTTAGACCAGCGCCCTTCTTAGCCCAGCACCTTCATTAGCCCAGCCCCCTCTTTAGCCCAGCGCCCACATTACCCTAACACCCCCTTAGCCCAGCGCCTTCCTTAGCCCGGCGCCCTCGTTTGCCCTCCTTGGCCAAGCACCCCAGGCGATTACCTTGTGAAAGAAGCGGCAGCCCTGCCAAATTTCCTCCAACCAGAATCTGGCATGCTGCCACTCAGGCAATGATCTTTTTTTTTACAACTTAAGTATGACATAATGGCGACGTCAGGTCAAGAGCAGACTTATATCCTTTTGTTTAAAAGCTTTGAGTGAACCCAAAGTCTCATTACACCCGCGACCATGCCGGGGCAATAGAAGATGATATCAAAGTTGTTGCCGTCCGATGGTTGGCTAAAAGTCACGTGGTCACTCCACAGTTGTCTGAGTGTTCATTTCCGGATTGTAATTGGATCATTCAACGGCGCGCAGACTGGACGGGGGGCGCTCTCATCGAAATGATGCCATCTGTTTTTTTGACCAGTGGTTCCCAGAAGGTGGACTTAGTAGCAAAGTGTCAAACGGGATTTCTCTCCACAATTTAAGGGAATATGAATATTGTAAGCTTTCATGTTCAACTGAACTGTAAAGCAAATTTGTTAAGAGCGAAAGCAAAAAGAGAGAAGGGGGCAGAGGGAAGGTAAGTGAGAGAGGTGGTTGGAGAGAGAGGGGGGGGGAATAGAAATATTGGTAGAAATAGAAACTGTGGATAGATAAAGAAAGAGGAGAGCGGGTAAGAAATAGATAGAAGAAGAGAGGGAGATAAAGAAAGCGAAGAAAAGATGGAGAGAAAAGAAAGAGAAACAGATAGAGAGATAGAAAGAGAGATAGATAGAAAGAGAGTAAGTGAGAAAGAGGGCAAGAGAAAAAATAAAGGAGAGAGGAGAATAGATTATAGAGTTAAAGAGAGCGTGAGAAGAGGGAGAGGAAGAGAGAAAGAAAGAGAGAAGAGGGAGAGAGATAGAGGGAGAAAGAGAAAAGAGAAATTTAGGAAGAGAGAAAGAGAGAAAAGAAGTGAGAAAAAAGGAAGAGAGAGAGGAGAGAGAGAGAGAGAGAGGGAGAGACATGAAGAGAAGGTGTAACGCTCTAGATTGAAACGTTGCGTCTCCACAGTGGATACATTTCAATCATCTTGACATTTCGAAGTCTCTAAACCCATGACCCTTGACCTTTGTCTATTGAAATGTTTGGGGCTTGTTTCAGCGCTCAAAATGTCTAAACGGCGGGGGCCATCCATAAAATAGGTCATGTCATATAGGCGGTTAATCAAAGCTCCCCACAAAGTCGTGTATCGCCCCCCCCCCCCCCCCCCCAAACACTGATTTAACAATATAAAAATTGCTTGACCCCATTTATAGATGGCCACCTTTTAAAAACTTCCTTGAATGATTCATGTAGTCTACATCTGTACTAACAATGATAAACATTTTTTAACAAAAATGAAATATTGTAGCTAAAGGACACCTCAGAACTGTTTAAAATACAATGGTTTAAGGGCTCCTCATAACTGTTTAAAATACAATGGTTTAAGGGCTCCTCAGAACTGTTTAAAATACAATGGTTTAAGGGCTCCTCAGAACTGTTTAAAATACAATGGTTTAAGGGCTCCTCATAACTGTTTAAAATACAATGGTTTAAGGGCTCCTCATAACTGTTTAAAATACAATGGTTTAAGGGCTCCTCGGAACTGTTTAAAATACAATGGTTTAAGAACTCCTCAGAACTGTTTAAAATACAATGGTTTAAGGGCTCCTCATAACTGTTTAAAATACAATGGTTTAAGGGCTCCTCAGAACTGTTTAAAATAAGATGGTGGAATGACGCCTCGCAACTATTTAAAATACAATGGGTTGAAGGACGCCTCAGAACTATTTAAAACCTTTAGTCTACTTGATTGCCTTGAATGCTTAACTTTAACTTAACTGTGTTAACCAATGTATTCTGTTGATGTATGCGTATTCAAAATAATTTGCTTTAAAAGAGTCAAAATATTTCTTCGTAAAACTAGTCATAAAAATCCTCTTGCATCCCACACTGTCCATGATACCAAACAAAGCGATGTGACTGGCGAATATGAGACGGCCCCCGGCTGTGATTTCAAATGGTGTTGGCGTTTCGTTGCTAGGGAAGTTCCAAGTGGTAGTAAGCATATGGTCTCCCCTGGGTCAGCACGTCTCCGGTAACCGAATCCCATTTGTTGTTATTAGTAAATAGTGCCAGTTGTTCGCAGGATGCTGATTCCTATCTGTCTTCTACTGGCTATCTGTGTCTACCAGGACGGTAAATAGAACTATACCAGACTATGTGTGTGCATGCCGTGTTGATTTAATAATTAAAACACATTCCTATTGAAACATTAAATTCCTAAAAGTTTCATCTTGTGTCAGAATACATTCATCTCAAAAGTTACAAATCGATGCCATTTGAGGTTTTAAATGTGTGATCGTAAAAAATTAAAAAATGTGGTACGTTGCATAAGGTATTTACACCTTCCCATGTCATCCCCCCCCCCCGTGTCTTTCCCCCTCCTCAAGTCACAAATTGTCATTATTTTTTAGACCCTTTCTGCAGCGTTGCAAAATTTATTGGTGGCCACTAATATATTATTTCATTTATTTCGAAATAATTTTCCAAAGTGTTTTGTGTTGTGCGTTCATTTTGCCAGACAACTAGGTGTGTTGTGTGTTCTTTGTAACGTGCTATCAATTATGCTGTGTTCCTTGTGCCATGCCATCAGTTATGCTGTGTGTTCCTTGTGCCATGCCATCAGTTATGCTGTGTGTTCCTTGTGCCATGCCATCAGTTATGCTGTGTGTGCCTTGTGCCATGCCATCAGTTAGGCTGCGTGTTCCTTGTGCCATGCCGTCAGTTATGCTGTGTGTTCCTTGTGCCATGCCATCAGTTATGCTGTGTGTTCCTTTTGCCATGCCATCAGTTATGCTGTGTGTTCCTTGTTCCATGCCATCAGTTATGCTGTGTGTTCCTTGTGCAATGCCATCAGTTATGCTGTGTATTCCTTGTTTTATTTATCACAGTACCCCGGCCTAAGGCTTGGCTCACTGCACTTCACAAAATTGCGCCATGCCTTTAGTTATGTTGCGTGCTCATTTTGCCTTGTGTTGTGTGCTCATTGTGCCTTGTATTGTGTGCTCATTGTATCTTGTGCTGTGTACTCATTGTGCCTTGTGTTGTGTGCTCATTGAGCCTTGTGTTGTGTGCTCATTGTGCCTTGTGTTGTGTGCTCATTGTGCCTTGTGCTGTGTGCTCATTGTGCCTTGTGTTGTGTGCTCATTGTGCCTTGTGTTGTGTGCTCATTGTGCCTTGTGTTGTATGCTCATTGTGCCTTGTGTTGCGTGCTCATTGTGCCTTGTGTCTTGTGCTCAGTGTGCCTTGTGTTGTGTGCTCATTGTGCCTTGTGTTGTGTGCTCATTGTGCCTTGTGTTGTGTGCTCATTGTGCCTTGTGTTGTGTGCTCATTGTGCCTTGTGTTGTGTGCTCATTGTGCCTTGTGTTTTGTGCTCATTGTGCCTTGTGTTGTGTGCTCATTGTGCTTTGTGTTGTGTGCTCATTGTGCTTTGTGTTGTGTGCTCATTGTGCCTTGTGTTGTGTGCTCATTGTGACTTGTGTTGTGTGCTCATTTTGACATCAGGTTTGTTGTGGCTTCATTGTGAATGCCATCAGTTATTTTGGGTTTTCAAAGGGCCATGCAATTAGTTGTTTTGGGTATTCAAAGGGCCATGCCATCAAAATTTTTGTTGTGTATTCATTACGACATCAGTTGCTGTATGTTCCTTGTGCTTTTCCATCAGTTGTGTTGTGTGTACAGTGTAGCATGTAATAAGTTGTGTTGGATGTTCATAGTACCATCAGGTGTGTGCCATTATGTCTTTGACCTAACATAGACATAAGATAGATCAAACATAGACCTGACATAGGCCTGGAATAGATGGATGTATTTATATTATTTTAATGTACAATATTATTTTAAGTCCATTTTAAATCCAGTTGCCTTCTATAGTTATCTTTTCAAAAAATCCCTACCCGAATAACTCAAAACCCCCCTCCCATGTTCCTCTTTTTTTAAGTAGAGTACCTAAATGTCATGTTGCACAACTACCTCTCACCTTTACATTACCTCGCACCTTTACATTACCTCTCACCTTTACATTACCTCTCACCTTTACATTACCTCTCACCTTTACATTACCTCTCAGCTTTACACTAACTCAAACCTGCACAGCTACCTCTCGCCTATACATTACCTCACATCTGAAAACTATTAATATCCTCACCATTGGTGTACACAGCTACATCACACCTGCACAACTACCTCAAACTTGCACAACTACCTCATGCCTTCACCACTCCTTCATTCCTGCACAACTGCTTTACACCTCTACAACTACCTCACACTTGCACAACTACCTCAGACTAGCACAACTGCCTCATACCTTCACGACTACTTCATACCTTCACCACTACTTTACACCTGCACAACTACTTTACACCTCTACAACTACCTTACACTAGCACAACTACCTCAAACTTGCACAACTGCCTCATACCTTCACCACTGCTTCACACCTACAAAACTACTTTGCTTCTACATTTACCTCACACCTGCACAACTACTTCAAACCTACACAACTACCCTCACATCAGCACATATCTTTTCCTGGGCTGCAATGATACTTATTAAAAACGTTAAGTTGGGAATCGTACTATTTCCCCGTATCTGTTCATCTTCTTTAGAAAGATGCCCTAACTGCTTCACTGCTGTTCAAAGAAAAGTTTTTTTTTTTAAAAATGTTAAATCTTTTTGTTAATATACTTGACCTTTGGACTGAAGAAACTGGATGATCCTGTTAATTGGGTTAATCTTCATTGAGAGATATCTGTTACCAGAGCCATTGAAATCAATGACCATCCGTAAAGACAAAATCAAATTTTCCGTCAATAAGTCAGGCCATATCATTTGTCATATCTTGAATGTGCCCTTGATGACTGTGTTTTCTACTCAAACAAATAATGTAGTTAATATCTGCAAATCAGGCTGATTAAAATGTCTATCTGCTCTTAAAGAAATCAACATTATTTTATTTCTGATTTCAGAGGCCAGAAAACTTCCCAGTGCGCCTAGGAAAGTAACTGCCAGGGTTATTCCCCCTAATGATATTGAAGTGGCTTGGCGTGACCCTGACCTCCGGGTCCTAGGGAGAGTGCCATCAGAAAGATTATATGTAGTCAAGTATGGACCACTTAAGACTAATCAGCAAACAGTTCGGTCCAAAAGAAGGAAGGTCAGACTTTTGGGTGTACAGATTAATGCCACTTATGACATTGCAGTCAAGTCAATTACAATTGCTGACAACATTTCCAGTCCTTGGAGTAAAACTATATCTTTGACTATTCTTCCTGTTTCTGAAGGTAACATTGTTTTAATTGCTCACTGTAAAGTTTTATGTGTTTGCTGTACAATTGTATTTGTTTCTGTAAAGGTTTAATTGTTTACCATAGAGATTTTTAAATTGCAGTTACCTTTTACTTTAGATACTTTTAAATAATCATACATACCAAACTGTTTGTTAGGATGACACTTAACAAGTAAAACACGTCCTGTGCTTTTCATTTGTTTTTTATTCATGCTGTAATAAATTTCCCCTCAGATTTTTAAATAGGTCAACTATCATCTGGAGATTATGAGATCAATAATTGTGTACCTGTAGTCTCAGTTAAAAAAAAAAATATATCAGAAATAACACTTCTTAAAAGTTATTATTTGTCTTAAAGTAAATAATAATAATAGACCTACATCAGGCCATTTATTCCTTATCATTTTAAAAGCTTTTCTACCTAATTCATACCAAGCATATGTTGAACTCTTATGACCAGAGACACTGTCACATTCTTTTGAATGATAAAGCGCCGAACTCAATTTTAGAAGCGAATTATTTTAATTTATTTCAT
Organism: Lymnaea stagnalis; assembly: GCA_964033795.1. Lineage (NCBI taxonomy): Eukaryota > Metazoa > Mollusca > Gastropoda > Lymnaeidae > Lymnaea > Lymnaea stagnalis. The sequence goes on along the minus strand of CAXITT010000343.1, from coordinate 303,882 downwards.
AGACCCGAACTCTGTGCGAAATCTCACCGCCACACCCATTTCTTCTGATGCCATACTGTTGTCATGGCAGCCGCCACTGCAAGCGCAGCAGGTCTTGTCTTACACAGTTATCTTTCATCCGGCCAATGGAAAAGGACGCAAGAGGAAAGCTACAGTCAGCAGGGAGGTGACATTTTACGAGGCCAAGGAACTTCACCCCAATATTATTTACAGTTTTCAAATACAGACAATGATGGTAATGTTCAAGGAACAAATCTAATTTTTAATTTTCATACACAGGTTCAATCCATAGATCAATTCAGCAGCTTCACAACCACCACCCCAACCTCAAAAAAAAAAAAAATAATAATTAAAAAATCACTGAAAAATCTACAAGTACTTTAAAGGCATTATTGCTTTTTATAAATAACTTCTGTAGGAACTCTATCTTACACAAATCATGATGAGTAGATGGTAGGGATGTTCCAACTAATTCCACTGAAGCTTTGTTGTGTTCTGTGTGCAACATTTTTGTCAGTGTGCACATTTTTGTTGCACATTTAAAGAAAAACTATTGATTGGCTTAGAGTACAAAATTACTACGTGAGCAAATACTTGGAGAGCAATTACTTGGTGTGCAATTACTTGGTATGCAATTACTTGGTGTGCAATTATTTGGTGTGTAATTACTTGGTGTGTAATTACTTAGTGTGCAATTATTTAGTAAGCAATTACTTAGTGAGTAAATTACTTCTGAGCAATTGCTTAGTGAGCGATTACTTAGTGAGCAATTACTTAGTGAGCAATTAATTAGTGAGCAATTACTTATTGAGCAATTACTTAGTGAGCAATTACTTAGTGAGCAATTACTTAGTGAACAATTACTTAGTGAGCAATTACTTAGTGAGCAATTACTTAGTGAGCAATTACTTAGTGAGCAAATTACTTAGTGAGCAATTACTTAGTGAGCAATTACTTAGTGAGCAATTACTTAGTGAGCAATTACTTAGTGTGCAATTACTTAGTTAGCAATTACTTAGTGAGCAATTACTTAGTGAGCAATTTCTTAGTGAGCAATTACTTAGTGAGGCATTACTTAGTGAGCAATTACTTAGTGAGCAGTTACTTAGTGTGCAATTACTTAGTGTGCAATTACTTGGTGTGCATTTACTTAGTGTGCATTTACTTAGTGTGAAGTTACAAAGGGAGCAAATTTTTTGTGAGCAGTTACTTGGTGTGCTATTGCTTGGTGTGCAATTACTTGATGTGCAATTACTTAGTGTGCAATTACTTAGTGAGCAATTACTTGGTCTGCAATTACATATTGTGCAATTACATATTGCGCACTTATTTAGTGTGCAGTTACTTAGTGTGCAATTACTTTGTGTGCAATTACTTGGTGTGCACTTACTTATTGTGCAATTACTTAGTGAGCAATTACTTGGTGTGCAGTTACTTAGTGTGCAATTACTTATTAATCATTTCGTGCTAAAAATCATACTGCCAACACTTCTGTATGCAGAGCTTAATAAACTGAAGTTTTAACTAGATTATTGTTGAAGCAAAAAGGCATACAATTATGGATAAATGTAGAACAATTATAAATAATAGCACAATTATATCTAAATTAACAACCTCAAAATTTTTTTGTTTCTTATACATAATTTATAAAATGCTGAAAATCTGAACGAATGTGTTGTTATCGTGCCAAGTTTGAGTTGATTGGTTGACGGGAAGTGGGTAAATTAGCCATCAGAAGATTTTGCCAGCCATGAACAAAATGGAAGTTAATATAAAGGAATAAAAAAATGTAGATTGTATTGTGTGTGTAGGCCATTCATGCCCTGTGTACAAGCGCAAGGTGTAACTGTTTGGCAAGAGTTGCAAGGTTCGTCTGCCATGGGAAGCCACCACTGTGCCCCTACATTAGAACTACTTGCACATGGATAGAGGGGGGGGGGGACAGGCCTACAAAATCTGAGCTATATTTTCTAGAAACTGAAATTTAGACTTAAGTCTTGAATCAATATTTTATAGCAATCCTAAATTGTTCTGTCTTGATTTATAATTTTTATAGGTAAAAGTACTTGTACACTTGTACATGTGTTGTACTCTTGTACCTTTGTTGTACACTTGTAAATGTGCTGAACACTTGTATATGTGTTGTACACTTGTTCATTTCGTAGCAATGGACTCCTCTGTACAATCATGTACTGCTGTGTAGTACACTTGTACATTTCACCTCTCTGTACATTCATACAGTGCTGTGATGTTGACATGGACATGTGTTGACATTCATCCAGATTTATCATGATCTTGTACTCATGTTTTTTTGTTTTCTTTACAAGTTGATTCAGGCCAACAAATCCCACCCTCCCAGCTCAAGTGTGCACGCTAAGACTTTCTCTGGTATTCCAAGCAGTGCTCCAAGGATGCTCAACCTGCAGATGATAGACCCAACGGTAAGTTTTGATTACATTTGTCTTTTCTTTTTTTTTTTGTCATTTTTAAATGTAATATTCAATACAGTTAGTTGAAATATAAATGATACAAATGTGTGTTAACATGTTTAGTTTCAGATTATTTTTTAGGATTTTTTAGTTTATTTTATATATAAAATATTTCTATCATTACAATTGGATCATCCATCTCTGTTGTTACACTGTAAAAAGGCACCAAACTTTTTCTTGATGGATGGCTGTTGAAGATAATGAATAATGCATTTGCTTTATTTATTAACGTTAGGGACCTTCTTAAGCTTAATGTATATCTATAAGAAAAGGGATTTAAGATGCTATTTTATGTCCTTAAAATTGGCTAAATCTGCATGAGGTTAAAAATGGCTAAATCTGCATGAGGTTAAAAAGGGCTAAATCTGCATGAGGTTAAACATTGGCTAAATCTGCATGAGGTTAAACATTGGCTAAATCGGCATGATGTTAAAAAATGCTTGTATCTATCAGAAGTGGTAATTTGTTTGTTTAAAAATGAGGTTAAGCAGATCATATCTGACTAGATTGTTAAAGATATTAAATCTTATCGATTGTTGTATAGATGATATCTGAACATAATGATGTGTACACATATATCTGAACAGATCGTTAAATAGATTAAAAGTGAAAAGAATGTTACATAGATTTATCTGAACAGATTGTTATATAAATTATACCTCAACAGATTGTTCAAGTCAAGTGGCTCCCCCCTGCTCCTCGCACAAGAAATGGGGACATAACTGGATACACCCTGCAATACAAACAAGAGGAATCAAAGAAAGGGGAAGTACACACAGTCACAGCTGAGGCAAGTGTGAGGGCATTTAACCTAACAGGTAAAGCCAACCATTATTTTATTATTTTAAAAACTTTTTTTGGCAGACAAGACCAACCAAAGAAGAAATAAATAAATGAAAGAATAGATGTAACAAAAGAATGAATGTGTCTGCCTGAAGCCTCCTTCAGTGACCCAACAAAAGTGAAAACAATATTGAAATTAAAATAAACACTTCGTTGATATGCAGATTTCTTAAAATGGGGTCTCATGTCAATAAGTGGATCCAAAAATGAGTACTAGATCAGAATGATGATGAGGTCAGTATAAAATATAACTACCCTCTTAACTAATTCTTATGGAAATAGATTTTTTTTATTACTAAAAATTTTATACTAAAAAAGAAATTTAAATTGATGCGCCCCCCCCACCCCCAACTTCCAGGTGACTCAAACATCCCCCCCTTCCCCAAACCTCCAGAGAGATTATTAGGAAGTGAAGATTTCCATTATAGTACAATTACTCCCAATTTCAGGGTGAATATTTTTATTGGATGATTATTTTAATTCATTCTCTCAGATTGATAGAATCAAGTCAGAACATGCAACAGTCAGTGGACATTCTTTTTTTGGCTTTTTGCCACTGCCAAACGATACAACTTTTTTCTTTTGGTATCTTCTATAGATATCCTGAGTAATGAAATATACAGAGTTCGTCTGGCTGCCAATACAGTAAATGGAACAGGTCCTTTCACCAAATGGGCCTCTATATTTGTGGTCCCAAAAACGTACCCCGAAAATGGTAACAAATGGAGTTAATAATTAATAAGCAGCACCCTTTTAAAAAAATGGATTTGTTTTATTTAATATTTATTATATTCAATGAATTCGTTAAAAAAATTAATTTATATTTCTAATATCGAAATAACAACAAAAAATAACAAAATAAAAACATAGCTCTAAACTTACTTCAGGGAAATTTTTAAAAATCCTTGTATAATAGATCTCTTCTTTTTTAATCTAAAATAATGGTTTCGGCATTGCCAGATTTTTTTTCACAAATCTGATATTAATTATAGAAAGTACATTGATTAAAAGTCATCAGATCTTTGATTAAGAGATGAAGTAGAGAGGAGCTATTTACTTGGGCATTCAAAAATATTGATGAACAAACACATTTATTTTTGTATGGACGTCATCCACTCAGCAGACACAGGTTTTACTGTAATCTTTGATGTAATTCATGCATTTTTTTTGGTCATCTTTAACAAACATGTATTTATGGGCATCTTTGATACAATGTAGGCTTATTTTTGGTAATCTTTGGTAATCTTCCATACAATGTAGGCCTATTAATGTTCATCTTTGATATACATGTATTTATTATGTTATCTTTCATGTATATTTATTTTAACCAAATTTAGTTACCACAACCAACAATAATTTTGATGTCACCTTGAGCACACCCCGACCAGCTACTTTGAATCATTTGCCGTCATCGCCTTTCGAGGTTAAAATTGTAAACAAAACAGGCTCCAATGTTCATTTAACTTGGCCAGTGCCCGCTGTACCTAAGTGCTGCCCAGTTGTTGCCTACAGAATAAACATACACAACTTCAATGGTGAGTAACACATTTGCAATTTTTAAAGATAATTTTAGGATATTCAAAAATGAAGAGACATCTCCTTTTCCCATTGGTAGCTCTGTGGCACAATGGTAGCTCTTTGACACAATGGTAGACATTTGGCACAATTCCAGCTCTGTGGCACAATGGTAGCCGTCTGGCACTATGGTAGCCTGTAGAACCATGGTTGTTCTTTGGTACAATGGTAGCTCTGTGGCACTATGGTAGCTCTGTGGCACAATGATAGGCTTGTTAGCCGTAATCAAGAGGTAACAAGGTTAAATTACTCTGAGTACTATTCCTATGTGAAGACGCACAAGGGGATTGGCCTCACCTGCCGAATGAGCCAGGATGTCAAGCTTTGGTGAAAAGCGTTAACCAAAAAAAAGCCAAACTGTCATTAAAAATGTCTATACATAAATACAGTCTACACATTAAAGGAATGAACTGATAAAATATGTTTTATGGTTTAATTTTTTTTTCATTGTGATTTAGAATAGTAATTACATATTAGTTTCTGTAACTCTTCAATTATTTTCCTTTCTCAAAGACTCACCAAAAAAATTTCATGATGGCACAATACAAAATTTTGAAATCTTATTTAAGACGCGTCATTCCATTTCATAATAAAACCTTTTATCTTGTCAATATGGTAGCGTAATAAAACGCATCAATAACATATCATGTGAGATAGGGAAGTAGTTAACTTAATAGCAAGGCAATGCAGCATTATATTTTATTGACACTTTTTATGTAGGAAACTTAAGTAAAGAAAAAAACGTATATTGAAATTTCAGACTCGACCAATGCAGAGATTATTAGAGAAACTCATCATGTACACCTGGATGGCCTTGACCCCGAGACCTTGTATGGGGTCAACATCACAGCACTGAATGCTGCCGGTGAAAGTGAGCCATCCAAGGAACTTGTGTTTGTCACCCCCGCGGCAGGTCATTGATATTTTGTATGTCATTATGTATACTTACTATGTTTATCTTTTTAACTTGTAATGCTATGTAATAACAATCTCATGCTGAAACTATCCAAAGGGTTAGAGATTGCTTTCATTTCCCAAGATTGTCAATTCACTTATATTCATCATTATAAAACATTTTTTTTCTCCCTAATTTCCTGCTATTTGTTATGTTATTACCTATTAAAATACTAGTTACCACTTTTGTATTTATTATGATTTTTCATTTTCTTAACATTTTTGATATGTCATTGTCAACTGGTCAAATGAATGATACCAAATATGATCAGTCTAACCAAATAAGATTAATAACATTTATGCTAACACAGTTTTCAGAATGGAAATACTTCATTTTGGTGAAATTGTTTATCCATCGAATTATGAGTGCACACAAATGCGTCATAGGGAGCTAAGAAACATCTTAAAATATAAACTTTTTTTTCCTGGAAAAATTTAACATAATTGGTGATGTTGCGCTGGCAGTGCAGTCACCTGCCGTATGTCTTACACCTGTAAAATTACAGTTTTAGTACACAACAGCTGCAAGTAATCATTTTAGTTGAGTCATTTATATAAAATTATTATATATATCAATTTATCAAGTATATCAATTTATTATTTTTTTTAATTTATCACTTTTATCGGTTTATCATTTTATTAAATTCAAAAAATTAAATACTTATCTTTATATTAATTTATCATTTCAATCAATTTATTACATTTGATATATATATATCTTTAATATATCAATTTATTAAATGACTTTCTTTTGTTTACAGTTCCCCCCAGTATCCTTTATTACCAGGCAACTAATGTCAATGTAGGCGGTAATGCCAATGTCACGTGTAAGGCTGGTGGACATGAGCTGCCCACAATTGAATGGTCAATCAAAACAATGGAGGGCAATATCAGCTTGTCACAGGTTAGTGGAACATCAGCTTGTCACAGGTTAGTGGAACATCATCTTGTCACAGGTTAGTGGAACATCAGCTTGTCACAGGTTAGTGAAACATCAGCTTGTCACAGGTTAGTGGTACATCATCTTGTCACAGGTTAGTGGAACATCAGCTTGTCACAGGTTAGTGGAACATCATCTTGTCACAGGTTAGTGGAACATCAGCTTGTCACAGGTTAGTGGAACATCATCTTGTCACAGGTTAGTGGAACATCAGCTTGTCACAGGTTAGTGGAACATCAGCTTGTCACAGGTTAGTTAATGACCAGCTGGTCAAGGGTTAGTTGAAAATCTGCTTGTTACATGTTTTGTCTAGGTCATAAATCTAACTGGCTGAGGTCTTAAGAATCTGACATCATTGCCAAAACAATACAAACAATTCACTAATTGAAATATTTGATATAATTGTAAACTTAGTTTAAGTGTTATATTTTAAACTTAGTAACTGAGTGTTAAATTTTAAATGTAGATAGAAATGTCCAGCGGGGTTTTTGCCGAGACACTAACTGTGACATCACATCAAGACAGTCCCGACAGTGTCTCTTCATCCTTGCTGCTTTACAAAGTTACGCCAGCGACTCAAAGGGAAATAATCTGCAAGGCCAAGAATCGTGCAGGGGAAGCACAAGGTTTAATACGACTGGCTATAAATGGTAAGCAATAGATGCTATAGATGGTGAGCAATAGATGTTATAAATGGTGAGCAATAGATGCTATAGATGGTGAGCAATAGATGTTATAAATGGTGACCAATAGATACAATAGATGCTGTACATAGTGAGCAATAGATGCTATAGATGGTGAGCAATAGATGCTATATATTGTGAGCAATAGGTGCTATAAATGTTGATCAATAGATGCTATAAATGGTGAGCAATAGATGCTATAGATGGTGAGCAATAGATGCTATAAATCGATAGCAATAGATGAATAACAATTTTTTGAAATGAAAATTTCTCATTGTCTTGTTGAGATTTATGATGACATTTGATTGATATACTGATGATATTTGATTGTTATACTGATGATATTTGATTGTTCTACTAATGATATTTGATTATTATACTGATATTTGATTGTTATTCCCATTTCAAATAAAAGTTTAATTTTAGATTTGTTGTGGTTTAGTAAGGATACGTTCCAGTGCGGCAATAAATGGGGTTGTATTGATGTATCCATTTGACATGTACATATTTCTGTTTTAAACTTCACCTTGATTACCTATCATTTATTTAAATATATATTTTTTCTGTTGCCCGTAGAAACATAAGTTATATATTTTCTAATCTACATACTTTTTTTAAATTATATTATATTTTAAAACATAAACAAATGCTGATCAGTGTTTGCAATGTGAGATCAGCTTTTGTGTAGAGTTGACCCTGTCAACAAACACCATCCACCACCAAATTATCAGAGTTTGTTATGTGAGATCAGCCGTTGTCAAGGGGTAGCCATTTCACCAAACACCATCCACCACCAAAATATCAGAGTTTGCTATGTGAGATCAGCTGTTGCCAAGGGGTGGCCATGTCACCAAACACCACCCAGCACCTTATACACACTATGTTATTTAAATAAAGTCTAAAAGTAGCAAACACCTTATTACAATATCCCATCATTTTAGTCTAACATGTCATTAAAAGATCTTATAATTTAAGTCAAACATGTCAACCAAATATGATTTTGAAATTTATTTCACAGAACCTCCCAGAATCCTTTCAGCTCATGGGGTCACTGTCATGGTCAGCTCACCTGGCAGGATGGTGTGTGAAGCCTATGGCCGACCAGTGCCTGAAATTATCTGGATCCACATGGAGTATAATACAGTTTATAAGGAGGTCAGTGGTCAGGTCATTCAACACATTTTGTTTAAGAAGGTCAGTGGCCAGCTAACTCAACACACTGTATTTAAGGAGGTCAGTGGCCAGCTAACTCCACAAATGGTTTTTGTTGGTCGCCTGTAATTCTGTAAACGTTAATATTGAATATGTTTTTATGATAGGTTAGTATGACAGGACAGTAATTTTTTTTTATTTCAGTAGTAGGGTCAGTGGGTAGGGTGGGGAATGTAAGGGTGATGACATTGATTTAAGACGGACAGTTCAAATAATAATATTTCCTCATTTCTGCTTGATTCACTTAAAAGATGAACATAGTTAACACTACCCTGTTTTCCACATCCCCTTCTGAGAAAATATAATATCAGATTTCTATGTTTATCATTTGAATTATTTTTTGGGGAGATAATGAACATCTCCTATTGGTTAACTTGACGAGTCTCCCAATGTCGCTCATCTACTATTGGTTAACGTGACGATAGACTCACATGTGTCTCTCATCTGCTATTGGTCAACCTGAACACAGACTTCTATGTTTTTCTCATCTCCTATTCTTCAATCTGACCGCAGTCTCCCTCTCCCTTATTATTTTAACTTATTCTAATGTTTTAAACAGTGAGGAATAATGTTGAAATCACTTTAACAAGTTATGATTAATGATTGTTGTCTGAACATTCGCATGGACTATATTCACCAAATCTATTATATCCATCTGATGATCAGCTAAATATAATTTGAGAACAAGTACATTTTCAGATATCCATCTAAAGATCAGCTAAATATTTGAGAACAAGCACATTTTCAGATATCCATCTGATGATCAGCTAAATATTTGAGAACAAGCAAAATTTCAGATACCATCATATTGTAGTTGGTATTTGGTATAAATGTGTTTTGATTTGATGAGTAAAATCTATTTGTAGGCTGAATTAATAGTTCATCTTGTATTTATCCGTATCCAGGGAATAAGCAATGACAGAGATGGTACGGGTGTCACTTCTGTCATTGATGATGCCAATTCCGTCATACAATCCTCTCTTCTCATAAACGGCAGCAGGCTGGCAGACAGGGGCACATATTCTTGTGTGGCCAGATCACAAGCTGGCAGGGCTGAGGCTAATGTAATCTTGGATGTCAAAGGTGGGAATTTTGCTCTATAGGTCATGTCATGGGCAGATTTAAGGTGGAAAAATAAATTGTTATGTAGGTAATTTTACTGGAAGGTCAAACAAATCTATAGGTCATATCATGGGAAAAAAATCTAAGGGAGGAAAATAAAATAGGTTATATTACTAGGAGGTCTAATAAGGGCAAATGTTCTATAGGTCATGTCATGAAATGTAATAGGGAGGAAAAAATTCTACAGATTACAACACCTGGTGGAAAAACTTTTATAGCTAATTTTATGTGGGATTTAAATGGTGTGAAAACTGTTTGACACCGCATATTATGTCGGATTTCAAAGCTGTTTAACATGTTACAGCTTATAAAAATTCAGACTCTGAAATTTAATTATTGTTTTTATGACAGTAATGATTCAATATTATAGTCTATAAGATTGGGTTCATTAAAAAATTGTTTGCCTTTGATGATTGAACATTGAAGGTCTTGATTGCGCCATTGCCATTTCAAATATAATTTTAATTACTATTCTCTTATTTATAAATGACCAGTTCCACCCCCTCCCCCTGTCACCAAGATCCAGACTATTCCCTTGTCACCTACAAGGTTATCTGTCAACTGGCTACCTCCCCTTAACTACAATTTCACCATTGTATATTATCAGGTGAGAATTATTTGTGTATTCATTGCAGCGTTTTAAAGAAAAATTGTCACAATATCTTTTTGATATATAAAGAATGTAATTAGTAATTTAAAAATTAATGGTTTACAAGCATTATTAACTGGTCAATAATTTCTTGGTTATATGTCAGGTCCATGCCACTGTTATGTTTAATAATGAAACTTCCTTGCTTGATTTTAACATTTGAATAGGAACTACATTTGAGACAATTTGTTTAATTGTAGAGTTAAAAAACAGTTTTGACATTAAAGAAATCATAGAGTTTAGTAGCAGTTGAAGTTCCAGGCTTCCGGTTGACAAGTCGGCTGTGGCTTGCCGATTAGGAAGCGTCGGCCACCGACCCCCTCGGCGTGTGCCGGGAAACATAACTACTGGGTTCGCCCCTTGTGTGCAGACAAAGGGTGTGCTCGGTACCTGCCGTACATAAAACAGCTCCCACAGGGCTGCCGGCTGTGATATTTCGCAGTCGGAAAGTTAGGCAGAGCCAGGGTAGGGATCATGATTACAAGTTGTTTTTGACGGGTATGAGGCCAAAGGTGAGGGTGGTAACCTCTGGCCGAGGATTCAAATAATGCAGCCGTGAGAACGCTGCCCCTAGGCAACCGTTTTGTCCCAGCTACAGCGGGAAGTAGTCGCGTTGTGGAAGCCCACTGTGGAATCCCTCTTATAGGGCGTCCGACGCTTTCCCGGGATGGGTGGGGGAAGATATTAGGATGTAAATTTTTCCATCCCAACTCCTGAGAAGGTCCATCGAGTGCACTATTTAAACGCATAGTGTCGGATCGACCGGGTGCCTCCTGATTGGGGCGGCCCTCAGGCGGGGTCCTGGTCGAGCGCCCAAGCGCCCAGGCGGGGGACTTGGGTGGGGGGCCCGTGTGGGGGCCGTCCTGGCGAGTGGGCATCTCCAACGTGCCGGTCCGCGGCCAGATACATCGGACCGGGGAGGGGTAATTTGGGGGGGGCATAAGAGTCTAGACTCGCCCCGCTGACGCCATTTCTTAATGTAACATTTCAGTAGCAGTTGAAGCATTAAAGAAATTGTAGAGTTTAGTAGCAGTTGAAGCATTATAGAAATGATGATTGGCCAGAAAAATATGATAAACATTTTTCCATTGTATGTTCAGGTGAGCTACCGCAAAAAGGGTGAAAGTCAATCAAGCGTGATCAATGCAACAAGAGTGGGGACAGAACTCTATGACTTGGACCAGAAAACAGAGTATTTAGTAGGTTTGTTAACATTGTCACAATTGTTAATTATTTTGGTCAGCATTTTCATAATTGTTTTGAGAATGTGTAAACATGATCATAATTGTTAAACAGCAGCAGTGGTGTAACGTTGTCAAAATGTTTAAATACGCTTGTAAGCATTGTCAATTATTGTTCTGAAAATTTGTCAGAGCTATCGCAATTTTTTTTAAATATTTTTTTTTTATGTGGTCACAATTGTAAAGTAGTGCGGTATACATAAATATATAGGGCCAATCATATTTGACATATTAATCATCATTTTGTCCCTGATCAGATTTGTTTGTGATCCGATGTCAAATAAAATCTTTTTTTGGGTGAATTGCTCGAATTGAAGAGATTTTTAATTAACAAAAGTCTACAATTGGAATATATCAGGTGTGACAGCTGGAACTGACGACAGTTTAGGGGAGCCAGGGCCTGAGGTCAAGGTCACAACACTGACCAATGAGGGACTGGAGCCAGCAAACATGTCAGCAAAGACACTCAACTCAACTGTGAGTCAAGGTCATGTGATATAACTTCCCCATCTCTTTCTACTATTCACAGAACTGTGGTTAAATTGATTGTATAATGAATTAGTTTGTAATTATAGCTAAATTTATATATTAACATCTATGGTTCTGAATTAATTAATTGTATTTATTTTGGTTAAGATAATTTAGGGTGAGCTTATTGCCTTGAAATTTTTTTATTCATTTCTGGATTTGAAGTGAAATACTAGTGAGACATTACTCGTATTGTGTCATATTTTTTGTTACTAACAGTTTTTAATGAGGCCTATTTAAAATATAGGTCATTCAACTGGACTGGGAGGCACCAGACAATGTGTCTCCGATGTACATCAGAGGTTTCAACATTTATTATAAGACGGAAGGGGACACCAGAGCAGAGAAAGTTTTTGTTAGAGGAAGCAGAAATAAACAGTTGCTCATTGGTTGGTGTATTTTTTAATATAGCTTTTCTCTTTGGTTGGTGCATTTTTAAATAAAGCTTTTCTCATTGGTTGGAACATGTTTAAAAATTTTTCTCCTTTAAAAAAAAACCATTCTCATTGGTTGGAACCTAATTTATACATTTTCGGATTAACCTTCCGCAACAAGACCAAGTGTTGTGTATCAGTTTGATATGGTTAATGAGTGACATACAAATACAAATGTTAAAACAATTCTACTATATGGAGCAGAAACTTGGAAAACAGCCGCGAGCACTACACAGAAAGTGCAGACATTCATAAACACATGCCTTAGCCTTAGAAAAATCCTCAACATCTAATGGCCAAATACTATCACCAACAAAAATCTACTAGAAAGACATACCAGGTGCCAATTGATGAAGATATCATAAAGAAAATATGGAGGTGGATAGGGCATACTCTCCGAAAACCCCCAGATAACACCACCAGACAATGCCTAACATGGAACCAACAGGGAAGAAGAAAGAGAGGAAGGCCTAAGAATACATGTAGACGTGAGCTAGAGGCAGACACACAAAATATGGGATACACCTGGAGGCAATTGGAAAGGAAAGCACAGGACCCTGATGAGTGGAAAATTCTTGTGGACGGCCTATGCCCCAGATGGGGTTGAAAGGCATCAAGAAAAAGAAAAAAAGAATGAGTGACTGGTTAAATTAGTTTATTTTAATGAAATTTTGTCAAATGATTATTTTTTTAAAGTTATTTAACCAACATACAATATAAAATTCATCACCATTAATTATTTTTAAAAAATTTCCTCAATAACCTTGAGATTCTCAAAATCATAAATTTTCCTTGTTAGACAGCAGAAGTAACCTGAAGTATAAATAGGGATCAGTATAGATATCTTATTATGTGTAATATATCAATATGATTTTTACTAATTCATAATAAGATAATGTATCAGTGTTAAACTAATATGAAAAAAATAACTTCCAAGAGCAAGAAAAAATAGAATTGTTAAACTTAAAAACACTAACGTGCATCACTTTGAAAAAACAGTGGACTTCTTCACTCTAAAGGCATTTTTTACACACTCATCCCCCTTGGCCTATAAGAACATTAAATTACTGATAAGCAGAGGTCACTGTCATCTCTCATTAAAGTGTGGGAAACAGAAATGTTTGGCTTGTATCGATCTGATCCAGTGCGCCTGATGGAGGGTTAAAATACAGCTTTTCTCATTGATTGGAAAATATTTTCTCATTTATATAAATATTTTTTCATTTGTTGGAATATATTTCAAATAGTTTCTCATTTAAAAAAAGCTTTTCTCATTGGAGAGTGCATTTTAAATACAGCCTTTCCTAATGGTGGGTAAATACTTTAAACAAACATTAGATTAGTCGGAATATATTTTTAGATAATAATTTATAATTGGTCGGTGTATCTTTAAAAAGTTTATCAGTGGTATTTTTAAAAAAAATTGTATTAATTTTTTTTTTATTGGTATGTATCTTGAATATATATTTTAAAGGGGCTAAGAATTTTAAACAGACATTTTCTATGTACAACTTATTATAAAATAAAAAAGTAATTGTTAGCTACTGGATTTGATCTTTTATTTAATGTTTCCTTGAACATGTCTTGCTTACACAATGTTAAGTGCCTAATGTTTTCGTGCCAGAATTCAAAGACTGGTGACAGAGAAAGTCTAGCAAAGTTAGGAATTTAAAATGAATCCCCTGAAGAATAAATCCTTGCTCTTGTATACTGTGTGGCATATGAAGTTACCATAACATGTTTCCGTTTGAATGGAGCAAACTTTGTAATGCCCTAGACTGTTACAGATATTTATAAAATATGACTTTTATATTATTTTACCAAGGGTCTGGCCAGAATGCCACATATTATCTGCGTATTTCAACTTTGATGACTTGGGGATTTGAAGCTCATTCCAATTGGATACGGATACAGAAACATTCTACTTGTGAGAGCTAAATATTGATGTAACTTTCTTGTAACTTGTGTCAGGTTGGCATGTAACAATCATGTAACTTATGGCATGTGACTTTCTTCTACTCTGGCAGGGTGGGATGTAACTTTCACGTAACTTATGCCATGTGACTCTCTTGTTACTCTGGCAGGGTTAAATGTAACTTTTGGCATGTAACTTTCTTGTAACTTGTGTCAGGGTGGCATGTAACTTTCATGTAACGTATGGCATGCGACTTTCTTGTTACTCTGGCAGGGTGGGATGTAACTTTCATGTAATTTATGGCATGGGACTTTCTTGTTACTCTGGCAGGGTTAAATGTAACTTTCACGTAACTTATGGCATGTGACTTTCTTGTTACTCAGGCAGGGTGGGATGTAATTTCCATGTAATTTATGCCATGTGACTTTCTTGTTACTCTGGCAGGGTGGGATGTAACTTTCATGTAACTTATGGCATGGGACTTTCTTGTAACTTATGGCATGTAACTTTCTTGTAACTTGTTGCATGTAACTTTCTTGTAACTTGTGGCATGTAACTTTCTTGTAACTTGTGGCATGTAACTTTCTTGTAACTTGTGTCAGGGTGGCATGTAACTTCTTGTAACTTGTGGCATGTAACTTTCTTGTAACTTGTGTCAGGCTGGTATGTAACTTTATGTGTCAGGGTGACCTGTAACTTCTTGTAACTTGTGGTATCTAATTTTCTTGTAACTTGTCGTAGGGTTGCCTGTAAATTTATTGTAATGTGTGGCATGGTTGCATGGCCATTCATTTGATTCAAACTCTGATTAGAATTTCAATTTTAAAAATCCTTTTTCCACAACTTTTTAAAATTTGGGTCAAGTATTTGTCACACAAAAACAGAGCTGCACATAACATCTACAATGTACATTTTGTCGTGATTATCATTAAAGTATGAAATTAATATTTTCTTTTTCAGAAGTTATATGTTATAATATGTTATACATTTGTGGGGCAGCTGTTTCATCATTGAGGTTCCATAATTAATTTTTCATCAATAATTTTTCACAATTGATGATTCATCATTTAATATGAGCTCATTAATTTTAATCAATATTCTTTCATCTTAATATGTCAATATTGTTGCTTCAGCTTTCCTGCCTCCAGCCAAGATTTCTTCAGGCAATGCCGTAGCCAAACAAGAGAAGATAACGCTTACATGGCAGGCTGTAGAATTTGCTAAAGTTGGTTTCAAATATCAGAATATATTTGTTTGTAAAAATAGACTTGTTTATCAAAATATACTTGTTTGTAAAATAGATTTGTTTGTAAAAATAGACTTGTTTGTAAAAATAAACTTGTTTGTAAATAGAATTGTTTATCAAAATAGACTTGTTTGTAAAAAATATATTTGTTTGTAAAAATAGACTTGTTTGTAAAAATATACTTGTTTTTAAAATAGATTTGTTTGTAAAAATAGAATAAAATGAGTAAAACAGAGTAGGATTAAACCTGAAAAAATAAACGCAACAAAACAGCGAACGTGCCGACACGTTCGCTGTTTTGTTGCGTTTATTTTTCCAGGTTTAACCCTACTCTGTTTTATTCATTTTATTTTGTACTAACCTGATTGCAGTCTCTCCCCTTATTACCCCTTTGTAAAAATAGACTTGTTTGTAAAAACAGACTGGTTTTACAAAGTCAAAAAAAAAAAAAATTACCAAAATATCTTCTACCTGTGTTTCTCAGGGTTACAAAATTGTCTACGGTCCACTGACTGACCCACTCAATGTGAGAAGAGCAACAGTTGCGGCTGATGTTAAGGAATTTGACATAGATGATTTACGTAAGTTGTCACTGATGATCTAAGTAGGGAATAAGAGATGACACAGTTAAGTTGCCATATATGATTTATTTAAGTTGTCACAGCTGATCTAAGTAAGAAGCTATCACAGATGATCTAAGTAGGTAGTAAGAGATAACACAGGTAAGTTGTCACAGATGTTCTAAGTATTTTGTCATAATTAAATTAAAAAGTTGTCACATATTTTCATAAGTAATTTGTCAATTTTGATCTAAGTAAGTAGTCACTAATGATCTAAGCAGGTTGTCACAGATGTTCTTAAGCTAGCTTTTTAAAGATGATCTAAGTAGGTTGTCACATATAATTACATAAGTAGTCACTGAAAATTTAAGTTTCTCAAAGTTGACATTAGGCCTCTATTTATATTTTTTAGGTTGTCTACTCATGTGGTCAATATTATAGGTTGGCTCTTATGTTATAGTGCTATAATTTGATAGTGATATCTAAACAATTTTAAATTAGCTATTTTATTATAGTACTGCCTAAGTATTTATAAAATGGCTATTATATTATAGTGATATCTTAACAATTATAACTATGCTTTTATATTATAGTGCTATCTAATCTATTATAACATGACTAGTATCATTATATTATAGGGCTATCTTAATAGTTATGTCTTAACCTGTATAAAATTTCAGTGCCTTCCACCAAGTATGTTGTGTCCATCAGGGCCTACAATGAGGCAGGCGATGCTGAACCACTCTACATACGAACAGCTACACAAGGTAACTAGGTAACAAAATCACACCAAAAAAGGGCAATATACTTTAGACAAAAATCATATAAGAAATTTTGTGTTGTCCCCTGTAATTAGGATATGCAGTGGATTAGCTGGGGGATGGAAGAAATGTTGTGTTGTCCCCTGTAATTAGGATATGCAGTGGGTTAGTTGGGGGATGAAGAAATATTGTGTTGTCCCCTGTAATAAGGATATGCAGTGGATTAGCTGGGGGACAGAAGAAATGTGTTGTCCCCTGTAATTAGGATATGCAGTGGATTAGCTGAGAGACAGACAAATGTTTAATTGTATCTTGTAATTAGGATATGCAATAGTTTTAGCTGGGGGACAGAAGAAATGTTGTTAAGACCCATTGAAAGCATCTTTGAAAGCATTTTGCACTGACCTGGACATTGGGGAACAATCCTCGAAGAATCTAAACTTGTTTTGCTCTTCCATAAATAAGGGTTTAATACAACAATAGGCTGACAGAGCAGCTGCAGCAGAACACAAGAGACTAGGGGTAAAATCCAGAAGTAAAATCCAGAGTTGCCCCATACATCTTCTGCACCAGAACTTTTCATGCCACAATTGGCCTGATCATCCATCTGCACTCCCACAGACATTTTCAACCCCAGCAACAGACAGATTCCACAGCAACAACAGACCCATGTTTAGAAATGGTCTTGGTTAACCTTCCACAGACAAAAAATTATACTTTTTTTTTACAGAAACTCAAATTCGTCACAGATTTAATTCAAATTTTTAGTTTAAAGAATGATGGTTTTCAAAATATTTTGTAATGAAAAATTTAGGTTTAAAAAATATTTTTGTTTTTATAAAATATTATTCTGTTAGTTTTTTCTAGTGTTCTCTTAGTTGGACATAATAACTTTGTATATCTTCAGCACCACATAATTCTGCAGTGGTTTATACACAATAATTATTGTCAACTTTTGATTTTAGCTTTTTAACAAAAAATTCTAACATTAATGTTATTTTATCTAACAAATTAGCCTATCAATCTAATGTTATATTGCCCTACATATTAGCCTAGCCATCTAATTTATAATTTTCTTACATATTAGCCTATCCACCAAGCATGGTCAAGCATGCCAAAGCCCTGGTCATCTCATCCACAAAAATACATGTTCAATGGGAGCCGCCAGAGAGGGGTCATGTGACCAGGTACCACATCCGTTACTGGCGGCCAGGTCACAAGGACAAACAGAGTGCCTGGCTCAGTGGAAGTTCATTGAACTATGTGGCGGGCAGTTTGAAAAAGTTTAGTAACTACAGGTAAGGGAAACTTACAGCATTAACAACACAGGTGAATGGGCATTAAAAAACAAGGTGGATGTGCATTAACAACACAGGTACATGTGCATTAACAATACAGGTAGATGTGCAATAACAACACAGGCAAATGAGGTTATTTAAAATTTTTTTTTTTTATATATATTTATGTGAGTACAGAAGTTAAAAATAACAGAATTTGGAACAAAATATAGTAGATCAACTTTATGAGATTTCACTATAGTAGTGCCCGTTTAACCAGAGTTGTCTCTATGGATAGGTAACTGGAGAAACAGATGTAATATTTCTGAAGAACATTTGTCTCAAATAACAAGAGTAAAGGATTTCATAGATTTCAGCATCTTAATGCAAAATTATCATTTAAACTAATTCATTTTGTGCTTGCCCTTAAATTAAGACTACTCCTTTCCATTTCCAGAAAACATTCAAACTAAAATTCAAGAAATCCTCTTGCACTGGCCATGCATCTGTTTACACTTAATTTAAGAATAAGTTATTTTAAGTCATGTGACCTTAGAAAAATATTGTCTTTTAAATTGTTTCTGACCTCTCACTGGATCATTATGTTTCCAACATCAGGTTTGAGATCATCCCTTATGACGGTGCATTACTTGGTGAAGGGATTGTCATGTTTGCTCAAACTTTTAGTGACAAACCTGACGGCCCGCCCAAGGATGTTCAGATCCAGCCCATCAACTCAACAGTAAGAATTGTCAATGTAGTAAAATTGTCAATGTAGTAGAATTATCCATGCAGTAGAATAGTCATTGTTGAATAATTGTCAATGCAGTAGAATTGTAAATGTATTAGAATTATCAAAGTAGTAGAATTTTCAATGTAGTAAAATAGTCAATGTTGTAGAATGCTCAATGTAGTAGAATTCACTATATAGTAGAATTGTCAATGTAGTAAAATTGTCAACATTGAGGAATTGTCAATGTAGTATTGTAACTGATGACAAACTGGAACTATTGTATTTATTTTTAAATTTAAATTAGTACAGAAAAATGACAAAATACCTACATGAATTGACTAAAAATGACATGAAATAAAATAAATTTTGTTTACAGCATTTCAGAATTATCTTGACATTGTAATAATAAAGTATCCGGACTAAACACTAAAAATATGGAGACAAAATTATGAATCAACCGTATACAACAAAAGTGTCATGTCACTATTCCAGGTTTAGGTATTCAATTCTGACTATTCAACTCTGCAGGTATATTTTAATATTTCCATATTACTTTTTTTTATATGCATCATTTTCCTAGGCTCTCCTGGCCACTTGGAGTCCACCAGACCCTGACGAGGTCAATGGGGTCATCACAGGGTACAAGCTGATACTGAGGGAGAGAGATGGACAGAGGCTGGCCAGCTTTAGAGTCTCCAAGTTGATGACAAACTTCACCTTTTTGAGTGAGCAATTTGATTGTAACAGTGTCCAGACAACAACACACCAGTGTAATGTCAAGTTAGGGCATAGCTTGCAAAATATGGGTCATAGTTCAACAAAATATAGGTCATAGTTCAGACAATATAGGTCATAGTTCAGACAATATAGGTCATAGTTAAGACAAAATGGTGCATAGCTCAAACAATATAGGTCATAGTTTAGACAATATGGGGTGTAGCTCAGACAATATGGGGCATTGCTCAGACAATATGGGGTATAGCTCAGACTATGTGGGGCATAGCTTAGAAAATTTGGGGCATAGCTCAGACAATATGGGGCATAGCTCAGACAATATGGGGTATAGCTCAGACAATGTGGGGCATGGCTCAGAAACGATGGAGCATAGCTCAGACAATATGGGGCATAGCTCAGACAATATGGGTCATAGCTCAGACAATATTGGGCATAGCTGTTCCAAAATAGGGCATTACTCTGACAATATGGGGCATGGGTTAGACAATATTGGGCATTGCTCAGAAAATATGGGGCATGGGTTATACAATATAGGGCATTGCTCAGAAAATATAAGGCATAATTCTTTCAATATAGGACATAACTTAGGCCATAGAGACATAGCTCAGACAATATGGGGCATGGCTTAAACAGTATAGGGCATAGCTCTTTCAATATAAAGCCTAGCTCAGACAATATGGGGCATGATAATGCTACAATGTCCACTTAAAAAAACTTTTATCAATTCGTCTCAGTTAATTCACATGCCATACTTCTTTCTCCAGATATGTCCACATCAAAACCCTACACATTCCGTATAGCAGCCATGACCATAAATGGGACAGGGCTGTACTCACCTTGGGTGGAGTCGACATTTCCTGCAGGTGGGAATTTACCCGAAAACTGATGTCACTCTAAAGTTGTTATGTAAAATGTATTGTTATGAATGCAACATTCCTGTGTGGTGAACTCTTCCATAGATTTCTAAGCAACTTATCAGGATTTGTTTCTGTTTATCCCCAGTTCCAACAAGACCTGACCCCCCTGAGAGCCTGACTGCTGTTGCCAC
The DNA here is from genome assembly GCA_964033795.1 of Lymnaea stagnalis. Taxonomy (NCBI): domain Eukaryota; kingdom Metazoa; phylum Mollusca; class Gastropoda; family Lymnaeidae; genus Lymnaea; species Lymnaea stagnalis. Next base: position 282,937 of record CAXITT010000343.1, on the reverse strand, counting down.
AGAACATTCATTGACTTTACATTGGAGGGAGCCACCACTCAGAGGTAATGACTTTAACATCATGGGGACAGAACTCAGACAATCCACTAGCAGGGGACAGAACTCAGACAATCCACTAGCAGGGGAAAAAACACATAATACAAGAGTTCTATATTGATTACAAAGAAATGAAACACTAAAAATTTAAAATATGTTACATTTTTTTTTAATTTACACAATTCATTTTCAAGTATCTTCATTTGTGCAATGTTGATTTGCACTTTGGTATTTACACAGTTAGTGTTCAAGCAGATTCAAAAATAAGATTGATATGGAATCTTATGTATTTTGTTAAGAGATTTGTTTAAAGAGTAATAATGAAAGCAGCAGTGTTTCACAGCATTACTTTAGCCAACAATTCAACTTGAATCTGAGACTAACACTAAAAACTTTAAATGATGACTTGACGAATAAATAAATTGACTAAACTGTTACCCCAGGATTTCCCTTACATGGCTACGTGGTGGGCTATGGCCAGTTTATCCCAGAGGTCTACAGGAAGATCCTTGGTCCTTCACAAATGTCTTACACAATCAAGTCATTGAGTGAGTTGACAAGTGTTTTGGCTTTTGTGTGCATGAGGCACAAAAACAGAAACATACGTTTTTTTATTGTATCTTTAAAGACAATGGTCTATACAAATTATTTAACATATTGAATATAAAATAAGTAAGTAAATAAATGCATTTAGATCAAGAAAAACCTATTTTGATATAATTAAATTATGATTTCAAATGTTATAATTGTTCAATGTGCTTCCGTCATCAGAACCAGACTCTGAGTATATTATCAGTGTCAGGGCATTCAACCAGATTGGAGAGAGTTCACCAACATTTATACTAGCTAGAACTAAAGAAGGCAAGGGCTATATTTATGTCTTTTAGCACAGGCTACACCAGTGGTGAGAAAACTTTGTGTGCGTAGGGCCACATTGACAAATGAAAAGCTGCTGGAGGGCAGCATATATATTTTGCCATATTAGAGTTACATTACGAAGGTCAAGGATTGTTTACAATAATAGAAAATTTGGAAAGAAATTTTATAACAAATGTTAAAACAATCATAATGGTACATGAAATTCTGTAAAATACAACAAAATAAATTAAAAACGAAGTAATTTTTTTTTATATTTCTTAATGCCCTCAGGAGCATAATAACATCAGTTGCCAGGTCGTGGTTTTCCCATCCCTGGGCTACTCAGATCTATCCAATTTTTTACATTTTTTTTATTTTTTACTCTAGTAATCAACATAAATTCTTACAAATATTGAAAACTTTTAAACAATGTTATAAATTATTATTTAAAAAAAATTATAACTGAAAATAAAAAGCTAAAAAATATATATATATTTTTATAGTTTTATTTGATATGCTATACAACAATGTTTGTATTTAAGAGTTATCCTAGAATGGGATCATTCTAGACTTTGAAGATATCATCCTAGACTTGACAACATATGAAAAAATGTCCACTAGGTTGTTATTTAATCTATGTCTAATAATGTTGACAAATTTGCTCTCCAGTCCCTGTCCAACCCCTGGCATTCCTGACCCCTGTCAAACTGACCGTCCAGGCAGAGAGTGAATCCTCACTGAAACTGACCTGGTCAGATCCGGCCATTTCTAACAGCCAAAGAGCCATGGACGGACGTGCCTACCTGGTAAACACTTACAAGCGGGTTGTATTTTTCTACTGAATAAACATCAAATACATAACAATGTGAAAATAATCCTAGCCCTAAAATTATCATCTTCCGAGTATCAAACATCCTCTTAGTATCCGCCATCCTTTTAGCATCCATCCTCCTCTGAGTATCCACTATGTTCTTATATCTACCATGGTCTATTAATACACCATCCACTGAGTATATGCACCATTCTCTGATTATCCATCCTCTTCTGAGTATCCACTATCTTCTTATATCTACCATGGTCTATTAATACACCATCCACTGAGTATATGCACCATTCTCTGATTATCCATCATCCTCTTAGTTTCCACAATCTTCTGAGTATCCATCATCCACAGAATGTTCAAATGTTATATTATCAAAAGGGTTTAATATTCATTTATAAACAGAACAAATATTCTTATGATCTCAGTACAACTGCACCTAAGAGATTCCATGAGAAAATATTTAATTTATGATCCACAGTGGGTGGATCCACTTTGAATCCATTTTAACCACTTCCCTTTTAATAAGAAAGTTGCGCAGTAGCACCAATATCATTTTCGTTTATCTTTTATGGCTTAAAGCACTGTTCAAGGGAACTAACATTTTTGTTATTTTTCCTCCCTTGACAAAAAATGAAGGGAATTAAATCTTAATAACAAAGATTAAAAATACAAACTGATTTAAAATGTCAGTTTTTAAATAATTTCAAAGTAGCAATGTAGCTTTATAACATTTTGGCATGTATTTTTATAAGATTATGGCATGTATTTATATAAGATTATATAATGTTTTTCTGTAAAAATATCTTTTGTTAATAATACTTTTTACATTGTTTGTCAAAGATTAATTAATCACTTATTATTAGTCAATGGCAGATTAATTAATCCCTTATTACCTGTTGTAGTACATTAATTAATCCCTTATTACCTGTTTGTAGTAGATTAATTAATCCCTAATTATCTGCTGTAGTAGATTAATTAATCCTTAATTACCTATATGTAGTATATTAATTAATCCCTTATTACATGTTTGTAGTATATTAATTAATCCCTAATTACCATACAAAATATGTATATTTGAACCACAAAAGCTAGTATAGGAACTTTGTGCTCTTTGTATTTGCCTTTTTGGGTTATATCATATTGCTTTGACACACTGCTGGGTTATCACCAATAACATCTAAAGCCATGCCAAATGTTATAAATGTTTTTCCACCAATAACATCCAAGACCATTCCAAATGTTTTTTCCATCAATAAATCCTAGGCCATGCCAAATGATTGAACAGTTTTAACACCCATAACATCAAGGTCATGCCAAATTTTATTGCAGTTTTACCACCAATAACATCCCTAAATCAATTCGTCAAGATGTGTTGTAAGAAAAAAGTCACCTATAAAATATTTTATTTTTCTTTCAATGCGTCTCAATTTGACAACTTGACAGATTCGATACTCACCACTGTCTGGGGAAGCCTACTCATACATCAACACTAGTGACCAGGTGCTTGTGTTGACTAACCTTGAACCTGGCACCCAGTATGAGGTTTCCATCAAAGCAGTCAAGGGAACTAACTCAAGCCAGTGGAGCTTGCCTGTAGTTAATTCCACCCAAGAAATAGGTACTCCAGCAAAACTATTAAATCTACCCAAGAAATTGGTACCACAGCCAAATTATTAAATCTACTTAGAAAATAGTTACCCGCTTTTTAACTCTTAAATCCACACAATAAATAGGTAGACTCTGCAAAATTATTTTAATTTCAGTACATTGATTATTTTATATAGTTTGATTCCGTTTGATTGTTGCTTTTTTAACTTTATTCATACATTTTTACTAGTAAAAGTAGTACCATTATGGGCTTACCTTAAGTGATGGGCATGTAACTGGCCAGGTGGAAGGTCCAAAGGTCTAGACTCCGCGTGCCAGCATCAAGATACTTTTTTAAATGACCTTTATTTGATGACGGCTAAAAAGATGACTAAGGTCCTAACCCTCCCTACCCCTTGTCAAAATAAATAATCCAAGCTTTTGATAGGTGATGTCATGGAGAAAGGAGGGGAGTTGCAAGTTAGCTATCAATATGTTATAAGGGAGTCTAATTTTAGCTTTAAATTGTGATGATTTGGGCAAGGGTGGGCCAAAGAGCTTGACATCATTTGTGGATGGTACTTTTAAAGTTTATTTGCATCTGATCCATTTCTCTTACAGCGCCGAGATCAGCACCAGAAAATATAGTAGCATCACGGCATCCAATTCAACTCAATTATATTCTCTTGTCATGGACTGAGCCCAAGACACCAAATGGTATCATCGAAGGTAAGTTGACAACAAGTCACCAAATGACATAAAATTAATGTCAGTTTACCTAAAATTAATAGCTCAGTATGCAAGAATGTTTCACAATGGCATGCAAGTTTAGAGGAGACATTTCACACAGTCCCTGCAGTGGATTGAGACCAACTTTATTCAATATTAACAATTGTTATGATTGTTACCTAAGCAAATTTCCTAATATATTTTATCTTGTTCATAACCCTAACAAAGATTGACAATTTCTATTTGAAATCATATATTTGACAACCTTTATTTGACAAATTATAATAAAAAAATTCTAATTGAGAACTTATAATTGAACACCTATTTTTGACAAATTATAGTTGACAACATAAATTTGACAACTTATATTTGACAAACCATACTTTTCAATGTTTTAAATCTATAGTTGGGGTTGACAAATTTACATTCAATGTTTGTATCAGTATCATATCTATAAAGTATTCTTTTTAGCAACACTTAAAAAATCTTAAGTTTTCCTTATATAAATGAAAGAGAAATCTTTCTACAACAGAATACATCATTTACCTGACTCCCAATCCAACATTGGACACTAAACTTTGGGTCGTCATGAAAACAAAGAGAAGGGAGGCTAAAATAGGAGTTATTACTCCACACACCATCTACTACTTCAAACTTCAGGCCATGAATAAGGCGGGTTACGGACCTTTGAGCAAAACAGTTGTCTACAATCCACCAACAGGTTTAGTATTTCAGATGTAACATTGTGATTGTCTGTAAATACTTGCAGTAGACTAAGAAATATGTTTTAATCAAAAGTGGTTGTCAGGGATATTCAAATAGCTTGAACTCTGATACTTATATGGGTTGTTGTGGTACTAGTATGTGTCTTTTGTGATACTTATATGGGTTTTCTGTGATACTCATACATATAGACTCTGTCTGATACTAGTATGAGATCTCTGGGATACTTGTTATAGCCGTCCGTGATACTCTGGTGTTTTAATAAAATATTCTTTATCTCACGTTATCGTATGTATTTTTCATTTTACATCCACAGACAAAAGAGCTGCACCATCCATGGTGAGAATTCAGGGCATCCACTATAAAGATTCTACAACAGTAAAGGTGGTCTGGACAGTGCCAGAAATCAGCTTGGACCAAATCATAGGCATGTGGACACAATTGTTTTAATACTTATTTTAGCTTTTCAAGTTAAGCAAGGATTCTTATTGTCAATATCCTAGGATCTTGAAAGTACTATTTTATCCCACATGTTCTCTCTTTTTTTTGATATCCTTATTTATTCGTATGTCATCCCAAAACATATTTCAATTTGCTAACCCCTATTAACATTTTAAAATAAAATTTCCTCATTGAAATATGACAGAATGGATGCAATGTATATCTCAGTTTTCTGATCATTTGTGTGTTTAAAAATAATAAATCATTTTAATCATTTTTGTTAAAGGCTATATTGTTTTGTTTACTGATGATGTCAACAATGAAAATGCTGATTGGCTGGGGCAAAGTGAGACTGGTTTGGAGAGTAGCATTGCAGGGCTACATTACAACACCACATATTATTTCAAGGTGATGACCACATTGTTTCACTGGTTGTTAATTGTGCTTTTTATTGCTGTCAATGTGAATCAATTGAGTAAAATAAACAGTTATTTCAATATTATTATTTCTTCAAAGTCAATATTATTATTGAAATAAATTGTGTCTCAAACAGTTTTATCATTCAAAAAATTGTGTATTGATTATTCCATTTCAACCATCAAACATTGGTAAACTTACTTCTTCTTTATTAATGTTTGTCAATATTATTTTTTACGATTTCAAAATTTTCCTATTGTTGAAAAATAAAATTCCTTAGTCTTAGAAATATTGAATTTAAATCCGCAAAAAAAAAGTGTGAAATTAATTTTACTTTGAGATTAGCATGTTTCTGTGCTACATTGCAATCATTGCTATCAAAAGATTCTAAAAATTTTGGCCATGAATGTTGAGCTGTGTCGGTTAATCAAGCTTGTTTATTACATGGGGTATGTTATAATAATACTAACAACCAGAGAACAGGAGCCTTGTTAGGAAATTAGACACTTTTTAGCAACCATAGACTTTTAGGAAATTAGAGACTTTTAATACCAGAGACTTTTTTAGGAAATTAGACACTTTTCAGTAACCAGAGACTTTTAGGAAATTAGACACTTTTCAGTAACCAGAGACTTTTAGGAAATTAGACACTTTTTAGCAATCAGAGAACATTTTTAGAAATCTGAGGCTTTTTAGATACCAGAGGCATTTTAGGAACTAAGGACTGTTTAGCAACCATCAGAGTTTTTAACTATCCTTTTTTGCAACTAGATACTAAATATTTAAAAAAAGAGTTTAGTTTAGCTGAAATTTATTCTAATGTTTGTACCTCTTAGGTCCAGGCACATTATGTAGCAGGTTATGGACCTTATAGCAACATAGTTACATATTCTACACCTGTTCGGGGTGAGTTATTAACAAGATGTCATTTAAATGTACTTCTGTTAATTTTTAGTTACTGATGCACATTGTAATAGTTTTACATTCCTAAAAACTTATATTTTAATATAAACATGAATTGTATTGTCCAATTCCAATATTGAATGGAATATTAAATTAAGGAATTTTTTTATGTCTTAATGTTATGATTTAATTGTTATCAGACTAACCAGTTTTTATTTAAAGAAATGAATCTTTTAATTTCCTCAGCACCTAAAACCTTTGAAGGTTCATCAAGCACATTAGTGAACCAGACAACTCCAGGGACCCTTACAAGGGTCAATTATAGTAAACACATTAAGTTTACCCTCAGCACTGCTGCGGACACACTGTCTACTGACCACAATGATGACCCTCCTACCAACACAATCAAATCTACTCTCAGCACTGGTGAAGACACACTCACAACCAGCCACAAAGATGACCCTCCTACTAACACAATCAGTGAACAATTTATTACAACAACAAGCATCAATCAACATGTCAGCCTTCAACCTGATCCTTTCTCATCACATGGAAAATACTTTGAAAACAGGGGTCAAGTCCATGTTGCTAATCAAAGCAGTTTAGAAGAAGTTACAGTTTTACCTCTAGAGGATGATAGAGTTTTACCTTTAGAAGATGGCAGGAATTTACCTCCAGAGGATGGTAGAGATTTACCTCTAGAAGATGGTAGGGACTTACCTCTAGAGGATGGTAGAGATTTACCTCTTGAGGATGACATGGATTTAAATCCATTTTATGGATGGGAGGAGGGTAGTGGGGTGGGGAAGAATGACTCCGTGTATTACGAAAAGAACAACATTGTTGGCGTTGTCTCGGTTTCAGGTCAGGTCAGCCACAGTTACAATGCTAGTGTTGATGATGTTGACAGGAATGAACAGTTGACAGAGAGACAGGATGATCTGACAGATGGTGTTACAAAGGACAACACTGTTAGTTTACTGCATGATTATTTTGATCAAGATAACATAGATAACAGTAACAATTTCAATAACTTTACTGAGCAATTGTAGGGCTTCCAATGTTGATTGAGATATAAAAGAAGATATTTACAAAATATTGTTGACAGAGATATAGATTAAGATATTTATGAAATATTGACAGAGATAAAAAACCAGAAATATCCAAAATATTGAATGATATATAGACTCAGATATTTCCTAACTATTGACGGAGATATAGAACCAGATATTTCCAAAATATTGACAGAGATATAGAAGAAGACATTTAAAACTTTAATAATCTGACCCATTTTTTTTATTAAAGTTCATGTATATATTTTTTTAAAGATCTTCTTGCTCATTTATTAATCGATTTAAAGTTTTTCTTAAGACTTTTTTAAAAGTTAATGCAATATTCTTAGCATGAAAACTTTCTGTGTCTGGATCATAGAGAAGTTTACCTTGCAGTATGAAACATCTTGTAGAGTTTACCAAGCTAAAATTTTGTTTCTGCTTTTTTAAAATGATGGCTCTAGTCCTCTACACAGGAACTTAATAGTCATTCATTGTCTAGAGCTAATGCAGTTTTAAATATGGCCCATACAGTGGCTAGTTTGGCAAATTGTTTACTATTATTGGGCACTCAAATGTTAGTATTATGTTTGAAGATGAAACCTGATCTTGGTTTCTAGCCCATTTTTACAGTATTCATAACATCAGAAAAGCAGAGAACCTGCTTAACACATGGGAGAGGAAAATCCTCCGAAAAATATAGGACCCAGTGATAGAAAATGATATCTGGAGAATTCGTATAAACCAAGATCTTAACCATTTGTACAAAGACCCACCTATAGTCACAACGACAAAAAAGGCAGACTACGCTGGACAGAACATGTTGAAAGGATGCCGGAATGTAGAGCAACAAAAGTTATATACAGGCAGAAGCTTAGGGGCAGACAACTCACTGGTCGCCCAACGCTGAGATGGTTTGATGATGTGGAGATGGATATACACCAGTTGGGGGTTCATGCATGAAGGAGGAAAGCTATGGATCGCTTCGAATGGAAGGATGTGGTGGAGCAGGCCAGGACCACTGATGATGATGAAATAAAATGATTCATTTAAATTATTTAATATTAAGAAAAGCAGTTTTGCAAAATTAATTTTGAATGTGTATCCTAGAAAACCGACAGTTCAACCCAAGTTACAATGTACACAGTTTAGTGCAGAAATTATGTAGCCATAATATAGCCATGATGTAGCCATGAGTTAAGACAATTAATTTAATACAGTAATATTACTGCAATGTACCTATGGGCAAGACCATGTATTCAATAGAGTAACATAACAACAATGTTCCTAGGGGTCAAGACCAGTATTTACAAATGTTCATCTGCTGTCAGGAGAGAATAATGTAGAAAAATAATGTACACTGTACAAGTTGGCTTGATATTTCTTTACTTCTTGCTATTGTTGCTAAACTATGTCCATCAAATTATTAACCAGAGGACTTTAATGAATTGAATGTAGCACAAGAAGATTTTGTTATTTTTTGCAGGCCTTTGTCCATCAAATTTTAAACCAACTGAATGTAATGTATTAAATATAGCACACGAAGATCTTCGAATTTGGTTTCATTTATCTTTTAATATTTTTTAAAAACTGTTGTTGTTTTTTTGTTTGTTATTAAAATTTACTTTAAAAAAATTATGTAATTAAAATGTGAGAAGTGTTGTTTTTTCAGTGCTAATTGTTTTTGTCAACCTGCATGTCTCTCTCCTCCTCCATATGTTCACGAGGTCTCATCTATCCTGTCCATGCAGATTAGAACTTAAGGAAGTATTAAATAAAAATGTGTTTATATGAATTGTATAATGGTACAGCAGATGTATTACTGATATGTATTTTTAGATTAGAATGAAAATAACAGTGGCTTTTAAAATCGTAAGCAACCTGCCTTTCTATAACTATGACAAAGTGACTTCTCCAAACCTTAACCAACAAGGGTATGACAAATGAGTGAAATGTTAGAGCAAAATTTTGTTTAACTTAATGTTACTCTGAGGACATGCACCTGCCATAAGCATTCGTTACTTTTCTATGAAGATATAGACAACATATTTTGGTTACCTTATAGAACTGTTTATTCTTTGAGATATAGACAACATATTTTGGTTACCTTATAGAACTGTTTATTCTTTGAGATATAGACAGCATATTTTGGTTACCTTATAGAACTGTTTATTCTTTGAGATATAGACAGCATATTTTGGTTACCTTATAGAACTGTTTATTCTTTGAGATAGGAAGAAGTTAGATAGAGTTGACGTAAAGTTAAATGTTTGTCCTTGTTAAATAATGTCCTTGATTTTAACGCCTGAGTGATGGCACCGTAGTGTCCTTGTACATGTGTACATAACATTAAATGATATAAATATGTACAAAAGATCCAATGACCATTCAATAATGAAATCAAAACTTGAGTTTGAGACAAAAAGAACACTTGTTTATTTGACTCATTTCAATTTTAAACAAAACAAAATGTCAAAGCAAACAACGTTAGTAGTGTCAAATTTAAAAAAAAAACAACTTATGTCAAACTGTTAATACTATTCTGGACAAGGAGTTCTCAAACTGTTAAGTTCAGTCCCATGAATTCCACGAACTACTTGAAATTAAGTTTTCATACACGTGGATTCAATTGCAAAGAAAATGTGGCACCCCTGAGACCTTTTAACATATTACAATGGGGTCCTTGGAAGAAACGTTTTAAAGAACCCTTGTTCCAGCTCTTTAAGCAAGAGCAGTTTCAAATAAAAGGAAGTGTGTGGGTGGGAGAATTATTTGAAACAATACTTTAAAAAAAAAATAACAGAAAAAAAGAATTAGTGTTAGTAACATTATTCAACTAATTTTATATAATAAAAAAGAAAGCATCCATTGGACCTGGATGTTGGATTATGTTTATTTAAAAACACCAATAGGGATATTTAGCTTATTACCAACTGTATGCTCCTTGGATGATTGTTTTTACCAATAACTTTTCTCACATCTCATTAGGGGGGCTAAACCAGTAACACCCTCATCAGCCAACAGTCATGTGAGTTCAAGGGTTCTAAAATTTGAGTCAAAGTATTGGACGACGGCAAGAAAATCTTCATCACACTAATTGGGGAATATTTAAACATTCGATCTGTGAATGGCGTCATACGTGAATGGTGGTCATAGGTGAATGGGGGTCATAGGTGAATTGGGGTCATTGATGAATGGGGGCCATAGGTGAATGGGGGTCATATTTGAATGGGGGTCATACGTGAATGGGGTTTATAGATGAATTGGGGTTATAGATGAATGGGGGTCATACGCGAATGGGGTTCATAGATGAATGGGGGTCATACGCGAATGGGGTTCATAGATGAATGGGGGTCATACGCGAATGGGGTTCATAGGGGGGGGGGGGGGGTCATGCGTAATGGGGGAGTCCACTGGCTTGAAGAAAAATTCAATATTATGATGATCAATTCTTGTTCTCTGTTATAGTGGACTCAGACTTCCTTTGCTTGTCTTTCATTTCTTTAATCCCGGTTGACTTTTGCGACTGGCGGCTGCTAAAGTTTGGGGAACACACATTAATGATGCATGAACAAGTTTCTTTTTTTTTCCTTTCTGTATGTTTTACTTCTATCCTTATTAATGACGAATAAAAAAGAATTTCTGTCTTAACTTTCCACTTCGATGTATTAATAATGAATACACACGTATTTCTTTCTTTACCTTCTACTTTTATTCTTATTAATGATAAATAAGTATTTCTTTTTTTATCTACTTTCTACTTTTATTATTCTTTACTTTCTATTTCTATTTCTTTCCAATGTCTGTTCCATGAAACTATCGTCCTCTTGGACTCACGAAATATATCTTTCTTTCATTCCCTATTTCCAACTTCCGGACTTTACTTTAATCCATAAACTTTTTTTTTTTCACTAACTAAACATATCGTCCTCATTGACTCCCTAAACATATCGTCCTCATTGACTCCCTAAACATATCGTCGTCATTGACTCCCTAAACATATCGTCCTCATTCACTCCCTAAACATATCGTCCTCATTCACTCCCTAAACATATCATCCTCATTCACTCCCTAAACATATCGTCATCATTCACTCTCTAAACATATCGTCCTCATTCACTCCCTAAACATATCGTCCTCATTCACTCCCTAAACATATCATCCTCATTCACTCCCTAAACATATCGTCCTCATTCACTCCCTATACATATAGTCCTCATTCATTCCCTAAACATATCGTCCTCATTCACTCCCTAAACATATCTTCCTCATTCACTCCTTAAACATGACGTCCTCATTCACTCCCTAAACATGACGTCCTCATTCACTCCCTCAACATATCGTCCATATTCATGCTCTAAACTCGTCCTCTTCTTTACAATTGTATTCACTGGCTGTTTCACGAAAGCTACAGATGAAATCATGAAGGAAGCTTTCTACAAAACACCCGAAAGAGTATTTTAATTGGGCAACACGCCATGATAACAAAGTAGTCCTTGGAAAGACCGTGCTTACAGACCAACCATGGTAATGGAAAATCTGCCTAATGAGAGCAATGACAACTAAACACGTCTGATAGACTTCACTACAGGAAACGGAATGACAATCTGTAGCACAATATTACAACACCAACAAATACATTGGGGGACACAGATATCTCGAGATGGATTTACCCGTAATCAAATTGACCACGTACTCATTGACCGGAGGCATGGCTTGGACATAATAGATAAGCAAAGATATAGAGGGGCGGACAAAGACTCCGACCATATACTTGTGAGAATCAAATATAAAAAAAAAAAAAGAATTTGTAACATCCACAATAAACTAAATCAAAGAAAAAATATTACAACAGCCAGAAATTAAGCAAGGACCCAGACATTACAGAGGAATGTCAGTAGAAGATTGAAACTCAACAAGAATTACTCAAACAGGAATCAGCCAGCAACATTGATATAAACGAGAAATGGGAAACGATGCAGCAAATAGTTAAAAGGGCAAAGAGAGCAAATATAAACACTCAGTGAAAAGAACATGATGGCATCATGCAGAATGCAGAGACCCTATACAATCAAGAAAAAAGGCTCAGCTCATGAAGAACATACACATTATTTAAAAAGAAGGGTGGCTGCCAACATTTTTAAAAAGAGAAAATGTGTTTTTTGGAAAAAAACTTTTGGAGACAGAAGAATTGTCAAAAGAAATAGATGTTAGGGGAATAAAGAGATGTGAGACTAACATATAGTAATATAAAGAGAAGTGTAGGGAATGTATCTGTAAATAAAGAGATGTGAGGGGAATATACCTGAAGATAAAAGGAATGTGAGTGAAATTTATCTGAAGATAAAGGAATGTGAGTGAAATTTATCTGAAGATAAAGGAATGTGAGGGAAATTTATCTGAAGATAAAAGTGTGTGAGGGAAATGTATCTGGAGATAAAGGAATGTGAGTGAAATTTATCTGAAGATAAATGAATGTGAGGGAAATTTATCTGAAGATAAAGGAATGTGAGGGAAATTTATCTGAAGATAAATGAAGTGGGAAGGTATAGTGAACAGAGCCTAGGTGATTACGAATACCGGATTTCGTCGGAATAGATCAAACAAAAATCATATTTTTACTTTTAGATTGTGTACTCGAGAAATGCTACGAATATAACATCGACATGCACCAATTATAGGTGGATTACAAAACAGTTTACGTTTGCGTAGACATAAATGAACTAAACAATGCTCTATAAGAACTTGGAGTCCCTAATAAACTTACTCGATGTATGCACCTGACGATGGCCAACTCCAAAAGTAGAATCACTCAAAGGAGTTCCCAGTTAATCTGGGCCTCAGACAAGGAGACTCATTATCAAGTATCCTGTTTAACATCACGCTAGAAAAATTTATTAGAAGCATACACGTGAGCACCTTTGGAACCATAACAAACTACTTCCAGAGAGGTATTACAGAATAACGACCATCAGGAACTTTATCTAGCCAACGATTGCAGTAACGTGCAGATGCAGACAATATAGCGCTACTGGTGAGAACAGAAATGATATAATAAAAGCATTCAGGGAACTTGAAAATGCCTCATTCAAAGCTTGTTTTGGTGTAAATGTACTAAAGACACAATTTATGATAATATCAGGAAACTCCCATGCTGATAATAAAATCATTATAAACAGCCACACATTTGAGAGAGTTGCTACATTCAAATATCTAGGGGCAACTATAAACGAGCACAATGAGATAATTTCAGATGTGAAAGAAAGGATAACCGTACCTATTTCAGCCTACAAAAGCTACTGAAAAGCAAAAAGCTTCCAAAGGGAGCAAAGAAGACATTATACACCTCTATCATGCGACTATTATTAATTTACGCTAGTGAGGCTTGATTCCACTTGGTTAATACATGGGAGAGGAAAATCATTAGGGAAATGCATATGGCCCAGTAATAGACACTGTTTTCTGGAGACTCCGTACAAACGACTATCTATAGCATGTATACAGAGACCAACCCATAGTCCCAACCCATAGTCCCAACCCATAGTCCCAACCCATAGTCCCAACCCATAGTCCCAACCCATAGTCCCAACCCATAGTCCCAACCCATAGTCCCAACCCATAGTCCCAAATATAAAAAAAATAGGCAGACTGCGCTGGGCAGAACATATTGAAAGGATGTCAGATCATGGGCGCCCTCAGAAAACTTTCTAGGGGGTGGGGAAAAAAAAGATTAACTTTCTAAAGGGGGGGGGGGATTTTTAGTAATGTTTTAATGTAGTTTTAATTTACTGTAGCGTATTTGTATGGTGAACGAACGGACAGGACATCAGCTTAGTTACTTTCCCTTGATTTTCTCTTAACTTTAATAAATTGTTCTTCTATTTTTGTCTAATTTTTTTAAATCAAATCAATCCAGGAGGAAGGGGGAGGGAGTGCCCCATAACCCCCCCCCCCCCAATTTGGGCGCCCATGTGCCAGATTGTAGATCAGTTTAGTTACTTTCCCTTGATTTTCTCTTAACTTTAATAAATTGTTTTTCTATTTTTGTCTAATTTTTTTAAAACAAATCAATCCAGGAGGAAGGGGGAGGGAGTGCCCCATAACCCCCCCCCCCCCAATTTGGGCGCCCATGTGCCAGATTGTAGATCAGTTAAAGTGATATACAGCCAGAAACCTAGGGGCAGACAAAAATGGAGATGGATTGACCATGTAGAGAAGGAGGCGGCAAACGCCAGAGCGGTCGCAATGGAAGGATGGGATGGAGCTGGCCAGTAGCGCCACAACTGATCATGATTGTTTCATTCCGACGCAGTACAGCCTTCTCATATGTTAGCATATTTATTTATATAAATACTGTTATGTTGTAGAGTGATACAAATACCAGGCATTGTCTCTCACCTTTTTTTGCACAAAATTGTGCCTTTAGGCGCCCCAGGCAGGCACTGGCACAGCAAAGTCCACAACTCACACACACGGAAATGGCGATAATGCCAGTGATCTCCCCTTGAGAAAACACTACTTTTTTTTCCACAATGTCTGTGGAAAAATAAATATAATCTATGGAAAAATTTGTCATGTAAGGAAAATTTTGTCATTATATAAAATATTGCCACCTATAGTAAGCATTGTCAACTATAGAAAATATTATCATCCATAGTAAACATCGTCATCTATAATAAGCATTGTCTTCTTTAGATACAATTATCATGTTTGGGAAACCGTTTAAAGGTTAAGTCAAACGTAAACAATCATATAAGATACATAATCAACGTTGGGGAAAATGGTATATAGTGAGAGTTAGCGACATTCATGTGACATTGTTAGTCTTAGCAATTAGCTTCATTTCTTTTGTCATATTATTATTATTTACTTCAACCACCAATGAAAGTACTGTCTAATTTTTGGGCATGAAATTAACCCTAACGAGAACACCAAATTAACGTCCATGAACTATTTAAAAAAAAAGACAGCCACAGTAAAATGAAGAATTAGTGACTAATTAAACGTGGTATGTTCAAACTAACCCTAACCCTAACCCTAACCCTAACCCTAACCCTAACCCTAACCCTAACCCTAACCCTAACCCAAACTCTATGCTGTATAAACCAAATCCCTCAATTTACACAGCTACCCTGTCATGTCTTTTTGCTCTTTGGTTTTTACATTTTACTTCCACTCACTTCCTCTCCATTCTTCTTAATCTTTTTGTGTCTGGGTTTTGCGCCCACTCTCATTCTTTTATTTCTTTGGAGACATGATACATATGTATATATATATATATATATACATGTATCATGTCTCCATATTATATATATATATGGTGTTCAAACACCACGCAGGCTATTGATAGATAAGCCAGAGTGTGGTTCAATAATGATTTACTAGCGCGCAAAATATAATTCCCGATAACTACGCTATATATAATACATATTTATTTTTTTAATAACGCCATAGCGTTTGGGGCGTAATATTTTATTTTCGGAAATAGAAATTGTCTCAATTTAAAAATTATACTAACAAAATTTGGTGTTAAAAGTGGTTGGGACATGAGAATATTAATATAGTGCAATAGGCGTGTTCTAAAAAGTGTGCAGTGACGTATCATGGGGGAAGTGTTGTAGCAAATATTGGAACTCTAAAATGTGCGTTACTTGAGTTCATGTTTTGTCAAGTAACGCACATGTCCAGATATTGTTATTAAATCTATATCTATTATTCGCTAGCAAAGCTCAAATAAGAGGACGGATATAAAAAGAAGCAGGCTATATATAGAAACGCAAGTAGTACGCAGGCACACCCTTCCCTCCCTTCCCATGGCTGCCCATATTGGTCTCGAGACATGCGCACTGCCCCACCGCTAAGTGGCCAATTTTACCCCAGAAAATATCACTACTATGGGGTAACTTTGGCCATGTGTTACCCCATTGAATTACTTGTGTGATTTTATTGAAATATATGGTTTTCACATTAAGAATGTGAACTAGTACTTTATTCAGTTAATTTGTTGTTGTTGTTTTTTTCTATAGGCTGTTAAATTGAACATTTTGGCTCTAATTTACATTACTGATAATCTCAAATCGAAGAATGGATTTATTTTATTCTGTACTGTATATTTATTGTCTTATGCTTCCGACCCAGCAATGCCACGCACATACAAGAAAAAGCCTGAGACCAGAAAATATGCCTCGTGTGACGACAAAAAACCCCAGAAGGCCAGTGACATGATAACAAGTGGAGCTAGTCAGAGGATTGTGTGTGCTGAGTTAGGGATCACGATCAGCACTCTTCAAAATAAACTTAAGAAGACACACATGCAGAAATCTGGACGGCCAATTGTTCTAACAGAATTTGAAGAGAAGGCAATAGCTGAACATCTTGTCGCCACATCTGAATGGGTTTTTCCATTTTACTGCAAGGACATTTTAGTCCTCATTAAAACATATTTAGACAAGCAGGGCAGATCTTTTTGATCGTTTCAACGACAATATGCCAGGAATGGACTGGTTAGAATCATTTATGAACCAACACAAAGACAACCTGCACTTGAGGTTGTGTCAGAACATCTAAACAAAAAAAAGAACAGGTGTTTCAATGACAACCATCCATCAATATTTTAGAAATCTTAAAGTAACTTTGAAAGACGTTCCTCCTGAAAACATCATCAACTACAAAGAAACAATTTTGTCGGACGATCCTGGACGTAAAAAAAAAAATAATAATGAAAAGAGGTATTAAATATCCAGGGAGGATCATCAACACCTCTAAATCTGCAACAAGTCTCATGTTTTCTTGCACAGCTGCAGGGGAACTGCTACCAGTTTATGTTGTGTCCAAAGCAGAGAATTTGTGGGACACGTGGACTGAAAATGGCCCTAAAGCCACCTGCTAGAACCGGTCCCGCTCGGGGTGGTTTGACAATGAATGCTTTTATGACTGGTTCATGAAAGTGACTCTACCATTTTGTAAAATGAAAAACTGAACGATGCGTTCTCATAGGAGACAATCTGAGCTCACACTTTCCCCCTGAAATTAATCGCATATGTTCAGAAAATGAAATTTCTTTGGTGTCTGCCTCAAAATGCTACACATCTGTGCTAGCCTCTTGAAATGGCATTTTTCAGAGAATGGCGCTCTATTATGACTGCCTACAAAACACCTAAAGGAAAAAAAAAAGTACAGACCATACAAAAAGACAAGTTCCCAGGCCGGCTTAAACAGCTAATGGATGGTGTACGTGTCAATGCTGATGACAAGATTAGGGCTGGAATTAGAAAATCTGGAATTTCCCCCAACGGACCCTGAACCTGTCCAGAAGCGTATTCCACACAATGATGAAAATGAGGACTCTGTCAACACATCAGTGGCAGATCCATGCCTATCTCACTTACAAGAGATGCGGTTTGGCAAAGAGGTTGAGGTAACGCGTCGTCTGGATGTTGAGCCTGGAAAAAAAGTGTTGTTGGGCCTTCTGGTGATGAGGGTATAGATACTGACACAAAGGATTCTTCTTCTACTAGCAGCACAGAAGAGAATGTAATTGCAGACCAACCACAACATGATCTTGCTGCTAACAGACCTCGTATATTGATTAGGTAATCGATACTATATCTAGACCACGAACATTGATTAGGTAATGGATACTCTGATGTCCAGACCTCGAATATTGTTGAGGTAATAGATACTCTGATGTATAGACCATGAGTATTATTTAGGTAATAGATAATCTGATGCCTAGACATCGACGATACACTGATGTCTAGACCGGGAATATTGATTAGGTAATGGATACTATGACGATTGATACCTAGACCTCCGACATTGATTAAGTAATATATACTCTGATGTCTAGTCCTCGACAATTGATTAGGTAATAGATACTCTGATGTCTAGACCTTGAGTATTGATTAGGTAATAGATACTCTGATGTTTAGACCTCGAGTATTGATTAGGTAATCTATACTCTGATGTCTAGACCTCGAGTATTGATTAGGTAATAGATACTCTGATGTCTAGACCTCGAGTATTGATTAGGTAATAGATACTCTGATGTCTAGTTCTCGAGTATTAATTATGTAATAGATACTCTGATGTCTAGACCTCGAGTATTGATTAGGTAATAGATAATCTGATGTCTAGACCTCAAATATTGATTAGGCAACCCACCATCAAGGCAACGCTTGCCAAGTGTTTTATCCAGACAATGGTAACAAAAGCCGTTGTAGTGACAGCGGCGGTCCTTACACCGTGTGCCACAGACCCCTTCACAATACAGGCCAAAATACGGTGGAGCACAATCTGGGGAAAGTTGAGAAAAATGTTTTAAAAAAAAATTAAAAAGAGGTTCCCAATCAGTAAGAATGAGATTCTCAATTAGTAAGAGTGAGAGTTTCAATTGGTTAGCCTGATGTTCTTGGGTGGTGAGAATACGTTTCTCAATTAATAAGGATAATGTGTTCTCAAATTCTCAAATGGAGAAAAGGATCTCAAGTGGTGAGAATACGTTTCCTAATTCTTAGAATGTGGTTCCCAATTGGTAAGAGTGAGGTTTCAAAAGGGTTGATAATAAAGTTCTTAAGTTTTCAGAATGAGGTTCTTAAATGGTGAGAATAAAGTTTTAAATTGGTGATAATGATGTTTCCATATGGTTAGACTGAGGCTCCAAGCTGGTGAGAATGAGGTACCCAAATGGTGAGAGGAATGTTCTCTTGTGAAGAAAATGCTGATCACAAGTGGTGACAATGAGGTACCTTATATATATATTATATATATATATATATTATATATATATATATATATCTCTCTCTCTATATATATATATACAACATATATATATATATATATATATATTTTTATCTATATATATATATATATATATATATATATATATATATATATATATATATATATATATATATATATATATATATATATATATATATTTATATTTATATATATATATATATATATACAACATATACATATAAATATATATATATATACATATTTATATATATATATCTTTATATTATATATATATATATATATGTGTGTGTGTGTATGTGTATGCGTGTGTTCTTTACTATTCCGCCTCGTACCTCCAAATGCCTCTATTTCACAAAGTTCGATGTATTTGACTTCATTAGGTTTCCTGTTTCCCAGAACGATTCTCATTTGCATCACCGGTTCCATAGTGTCTGTCTTGATCGTGATGCTGTTGTCGTCACTCCTCATGTAGTCTGAGTGGAGGGCCAGTATGTCAGTCTCGCTGTACACGTCAAAACGAAACCCGTGCATGTGGGAAAAGTTCATGGTCTCTGAGATAAGAGTGAGATCAGCGAATGTAGTTTCATTATTAATGTAATAGAGATTTTTTTTTTTTAATATCCTTTCTTTCACTTACTTTAATTTTGCTTTTTACATTTTTTTCTCTATAATTTTTGTTTCTTCTTATTTATCTTTCTCTCTTTTACTAATTTTTGTTTTCTTTCTGTCTTTTAACATCGTCTCTTCAACTAACGTTTCTATGCATACAATCTTTTTAACACATATTTTGTCCCGTAAAAAAAACGATAGGCTTTTGAACACATTGGATCCAAATTAAAATAATAAACTTTTAAATGTATATCGTCCCGTTAAAAACAAATATTTCAAAAACAATAATTTTAATTAAGATAAGGTCTTTAAAAGTCAATTGTTTAAATTAAGAAAAATGACAGTGTTTACTAGTGTATGTCCTGATAAAAAGTAGAGTCATTTAAAAACCTTATTTTGTCAGGTTACAACAGAAGTCTCGACAATAGTTCCTTTTTTTTTGTTGTACTGACAATTTGAATGGAGTGATTGTTTGAAAAAAAAATGAAGATCCATTTTATGAATGATATCTGTTGAAAATATTTATTGAATCATGCGCAGATTGGACTGTTTAAAAACATTTCTGATTTTATTTTAAAGTGGTATTTAAACAAACATCATTTATTTATTTCATGGTAGACCACTGAGCTATCCAACAAGAATCTCTTACCATTGTTTCTCCGAAGCACTATTGTGTGCAGAAAATGTCCAACGTTAAATTGGAAGTCCCAAAATTGGAAGTCTTGGATTGAACTGGTCTTGGCGCACGGTGTGCCATCGCCATATTTCCCGTCAACCACTCGGTGGGCGCTGTCCCTCTCACTGGCCGCATTCCCACTGCTGGACCTGGTGTTGTTCATTTTTAATGCCATGTTGCGACCTGGTGAGTTTTAAGTCAGTTTATATTGATTGAAATTTGTACCACGACTTGCGTACCCAAGGTAAACTGTTTCTTTGTATTGATTAAATTTGTACCAAGACTTATGTACCCAGGATAAACTGTTTGTTTGTATTGATTGAACTTGTACCAACCCGTGTGTACACTGGATAAACTCTGTATTGATCAACTGCTAGTTGGAATGTATGAGAGTAGATCAACGGGACCGTAATTCCGTTCACCTGTATTTACCTCTCTAATATTTTATTTGTATCATATATTTCTACACATTTTATTTTTAAAATCTTAACCGATAACCATCAGGTGACTTGATTAATCAATAGCCATCAAGCGAATGGATTAACCAATAGGAACCCATGAATGGATTAACCAATAGGAACCCATGAATTGATTAACCAATATGAAACCATGAATGGATTAACCAATAGGAACCCATGAATGGATTAACCAATAGGAACCCATGAATGGATTAACCAATAGGAACCCATGAATGGATTAATCAATAGGAACCCATGAATGGATTAACCAATAGGAACCCATGAATGGATTAATCAAAAGCCATCACGTAAATGCATTGAATGGACAATACTAGAAAAAGTCGTATTTCATTCAACATATTACATTGGCCAGGCTTGCGTACATCAGATTTGGTGAAATTTATTTAAAACTTTAAATGTCTGAGTTTTGTTTAGCTCTTACATTGTCTGAGAAAACTTGTAAAGACCTCCCCATATACTGGGTTGTCTCCCTGATCTCCAAGAGTTTGGTTGATTCCCATCGATAGAATCATGAATTAATTTAATTTAACTGCAAGTTAAATCTGTTTCATCTCCTAATAACTTCACCGTTTAATTATTTTTTTGGTGCACACATCTATATCTTTAGTATCCTAACTCCATTAAAGTTTACTGTGCACACGGCTAGAACTGTAGTATCTTACCACCATTGATGTTTACTGTGCACACGGCTAGAACTGTAGTATCTTACCTCCATTGATGTTTACTGTGCACACGGCTAGCACTCCTGTCCATGTGATGGTGACAGTGTCAATGGACTCCTTGACCAGACAGACAACGTCAATGACATTGGAGGCCGTGAAAAGATCTTTCTGGTCCTGGCAGTCTACGGGATTTCCTTCTGATGATAAATCCAGGCTGATATTTTCTGGCTTGCCTAGCAGAAGTAGAGGAACAATAGAAGATAGTAATATTATCTATGTAGTGTTGTATAGTGACTGTATCAGGGAAATTTTGTATTGTGAGACTAATTGGAAATGTATGTTGGGCCACAAATATACTGATATTTAGCTCAAATGGAAAGGGGGTCTGAGAAAGGTCCTGGGAAGGGAGTTGAGTAACAGGGCAGGGAGGGGCTGGCTAAGAGGGTTGCTAGGAGGGGAGCTGAGATTGGGCTGGGGAGGGGGCAGGGGAGGGGCTGACAGAGAGGGTAGCTAGCAGGGGAGCTGAGATTCAGCTGGGCAGGGGCAAGGGAGGGGGCAGGGAGTGGCTGGTAGGGGTTTGGAAGGGAGACTAGTGAACAATTTTACTCATTTAATACAAGACGTGTACGTCTTTGTTACGTCCCTATTTGTTTCTCTCCCTCTCACACCGTCTCTCACGAAACCACATACATTTACACAAACATATACGTTCACTCAAACACTTAACTAAATACACTAACACACACGCATATACTTTGCCACATATACAACCATTAACATACACACGCCCAAACCAAATATATATCTACGCGTATCCAGAAATTTGATCAAAAGAAATTTCGTCAACGGTATATTGATCGACTGTAATTTGATCGAACGGAAATTTCCTTTCGATCAAATTACCGTCGTCGAAATTGTTTTCGATCATATTTCCGGTAACCAAAGCTACGCACCCAGCGAGTCGTCGAATTCGATTCTCAGCCAAGTAAACACGAGTTTCTCCCTGAGCCTGATGACGATTGGTCGGTGTTTGTTGGACCCACACGTGATGGCGTTATTGTCAACGGCATGAGGAAACGAGCTGTTGGAGTCGAGAGCAACATCTCCTGGGAAAGCAAACGTTGAATGAGTGTTGTCGTGAATTGTTTCAGGGAACTAGCTGATAAATCCATGCTTCTCTACAGAGACAGGTGGATGAAAGTACCGTGCTTCACTACAGAGACAGGTGGATGAAAGTACCGTGCTTCACTACATAGACAGGAGGCTGTTACAAACATGCTGATGCAACCGTGCTTCACTATAGCTATAGGTGGTTGAGAGAACCGTGCTTCACTACAGAGATATTTGGCTGATACAGCCGTGCTTCACTACAGAAATATGTTGCTGATACAAGCATGATCCACTACAGACATAGGAGACTGATAAAGCCATGTTTCACTATGAGGGATCTGGCTGATGCATCAATGCTTCGAAAAAAAAAGAAATGGGTGGGGGGCTAATAAACTTGGAGGTTGAGGGAAATGGCATTGTGGTCAAGTTTGGAAGTTGTAAAGCCTTAGTATAACAATTTTGTATATATATTTTTTAGTTACAATATTTTATTGTAGGTGAATTTTAAATGATAGTCTTTAAATGGTAGGACATGTGAAAACCGGTTAACGGATTCAAGTGCGAATACGAAAGAATTCACATATTTTAGATTGCTACTGGCGTCAAGTCAATTTAAAAAAATGAAATTATTTGTAAATCAAAACAGGTATGGTTATTGATGTGTATGTATATTGTTTTAGATATTATGTGTCACAAATGATATAATAACATGTGTCACAAATGATGCAATGACATGTGTCACAAATGATGCAATGACATGTGTCACACATGATGCAATGACATGTGTCGCAAATGATGCAACGACAATGTGTCACAAATGATATAATAACATGTGTCACAAATGATGCAATGACATGTGTCACAAATGATGCAATGACATGTGTCGCAAATGATGCAAAGACAATGTGTCACAAATGATATAATAACATGTGTCACAAATGATATAATAACATGTGTCACAAATGATGCAATGACATGTGTCACAAATGATGCAATGACATGTGTCACAAATGATGCAATGACATGTGTCGCAAATGATGCAACGACAATGTGTCACAAATGATATAATAACATGTGTCACAAATGATGCAATGACATGTGTCACAAATGATGCAATGACATGTGTCGCAAATGATGCAAAGACAATGTGTCACAAATGATATAATAACATGTGTCACAAATGATGCAATGACATGTGTCACAAATGATGCAATGACATGTGTCGCAAATGATGCAAAGACAATGTGTCACAAATGATGCCATGACAGAGTTACGGTATTATTATTATTATTATTTTCCTAAGAGCTTTTCCCCTCCTCTTCCCATGACCATTCAGCCCGTACATGTTTTCCATAAAGTTTGACGGCCTGCCTTACATTTTGAGTAGTGCTGGCCTTTTCTAATATCTTGCCACATCTCAATGTCCCAGGCAACATTCTCTAACTCCTTCCAACATAGATTCTTTTCTAAGTGGCTACGCTAGTCTTTCTCGTGATCCTAATGGGTTACATACCAGTGCATGGCTAGTTATATTTTTCATAGCACCCTTTTACTTGTAAAAAATGTTTAGGAGATTTTACCTTCTGTATAAGTGGCACTTACTAAATTGATAGAGAGTTCTAAACGATTCCCACATACAGTCATTGTCGTTCGACTTACTAAATTGACAGAGAGGTCCAAACCATCCCATCAAACAATCCGTGTTGTTTGACTTGCAGGTCCCGTTTTGGAAGCATGCTTTCGACTCACAGTTGCACTTTAACCTCCAATCCTCCCCAAAATAAGCGTCGTCTGCAAATGAGAAAAATGAACTGAGTTTTATGACGAGTGGTCACCGCCATTTTGATCGGAACTTTTCAGTCGAGGGTTGCCAGGATATTTTATTTCAAATTGCTTTCTTTTGTTGGTCGGTTGAAGAGTTGAAGCATTGGCTCCTTAGTGGATGTACAGCTATTGCTACTTAGTAGTTTATATTTAAAGATTCTCAATGGGGTTGGTGTCTTCAGTTTTGCGTCGTGATCCTACTTTGTAGAAACAAGGTGATAAGCAAACCAGATTCATAGAAAAATTTAGTTCAATCCTGATAAAGAAGAAACACCTAAAATATATTTGTTATTATGTAAATATTTTAACTTTTAATGACCTTATTAATATATCCCCCACACTTATCCATTGAAACCTCCTATGAAAAATCTGGGGGGTCTATGGGTCTACAGGTCTACGGGTCTATGTGTCTCAAGGGTAAACATAAATGGCTTACATTTAGTGAAGTATCGAAAACAGTAACAGTCTCCCCATAATTGTCCACAAAGTCGTCCTTTACCGTCATCAAAGTCGTCCTTCGACATATACAGTCGTACCTTTAACGTCCACAAAGTCGTCGTTTGAAATTTATAGTTTTAACGTCACTGTATACAAAGCTGTCGTTACACAGGATGAGTCTGACTGTCATTGCTAACTAGGCCATCTTTTGACAGGACGTGTCTTACCATCACTGCTAACTAGGCCACCGTTTAACAGTGCAAGTCTTACCATCACTGCTAACTTCTTCTTCTTCTTCTATATCTTAAGGGCCCACGATCAATTTATTGATCATTTTGGCTCCTATGCATGTAGATGGGATTTGCAATTCCATAATAAACATCAGAATAATAATAATTTTTTAAAATGATTTCATCTGACTTGATGTGTAGGCTTATCACATGAACGTTTGAGGCCATGCATAAATCAAATATTTTAGGCCACCTTTTGACATGGCGAGTCTTACCATCACTGCTAATTAGGCCGCCGTTTGACAGGGCGAGTCTTACCATCACTGTCAACTATGTCACCGTTTGAAAGGGCGAGTCTTACCGTCACTGCTAACTAGGCCACCGTTTGACAGGGCGTGTATTACTATCACTGCTAACTAGGCCACTGTTTGACAGGGCGAGTCTTACCGTCACTGCTAACTAGGCCACCGTTTGACAGGTCAAGTCTTACCATCATTGTTAACTAGGCCACCGTTTGACAGGGTGAGTCTTACCATCACTGCTAACTAGGCCACCGTTTGACAGGGTGAGTGGCCCCAGGTACTGCAGGACAAAGATGAGTGCAGCTAGGCAGAAAGTCATTGCGTCACCAGGTTACGTCTCGTTGAACTTGGTGCTACAAACATGCTCATTGAACATGACCCAGCAATGCACTCTATTCTAGCAGAGAAAAGGAATTTACAATATTTCACAAGGATGTGGAGTTTCCTGGGAGACAAAATCATGACCAACCCCCTACCGCAGCACACGGCCATTATAACAGTAGTACAAGCATTGTCTAACAGGAGCACTAACACCGTCTAACAGGAGCACAAGCATTGTCTAACAGGAGCACTAACACAGTCTAACAGGAGCACTAACACCGTCTAACAGGAGCACTAACACAGTCTAACAGGAGCACTAACACAGTCTAACAGGAGCACTAACACAGTCTAACAGGAGCACTAACACAGTCTAACAGGAGCACTAACACCGTCTAACAGGAGCACTAACACAGTCTAACAGGAGCACTAACACAGTCTAACAGGAGCACTAACACAGTCTAACAGGAGCACTAACACCGTCTAACAGGAGCACTAACACCGTCTAACAGGAGCACAAGCTTAGTATAACAGGAGCACTAACACAGTCTAACAGGAGCACAACCTTAGCCTTAGAGAAGCACAATCTGTCTAACAGTAGCAAAAGCTCAGCCTCACAGAAGAACAAGCACAAACTAAGAGGTGCACTAACACACTGAACAGGAGAACTAACAGAGGTTAGACATTTGTTAAAAACTTAAGTGTTCGCCATTGTTATTGAAATAAGTTAGATTTTTCATAACCGAAATCATAAGAAAGAAAATAATGTATGTATTATTTGTGTGAAAAATATGTTATTATCCCACAGGAGATCACGTCAAGTCCCTTTAGTACCACCAAATCCAATTAGTACAAGCCCAAACTCTGATGAGTACCATCTCAAACCCCCATAAGTACAAGCCAAAACCCCATGAGTAAAAACCCAAATTCCCATTATTACAACACCAAACCTCCATGAGTACAAGCCCAAACTCCGATAAGTAAAAGCCCAAAGCCCCATGAGTACAAGCCCAAACCACATTAGTACACGTACAAATCTCCTTGATTAAAAGCCCAAACCTCCATTAGTATGAACCCTAACTCCCATGAGTACAAGCCCAAGATCCATTGATTACAAGCCAAAACTTCCATAAGGACAAGCCCAAACTTTCATAAGTACAATCCCATACCCTAATGAGTACACGCCATATCCTCCATGAGTAAAAGCCAAAAGACCAATGAGTACAAGCACAAACACCATTAGCAAAAGCCCAAACTCCCATGAGTAAAAGCCCAAACTCCCATGAGTAAAAGCCCAAACCCCCATGAGTACAAGACCAGTTTACCATTAGTATAAACCAAAACCCCCATGAGTAAAAGCCCAAACCCCCATAAGTACAAGCCCAAACCCCTATGAGCCCAAGCCCAAAACCCCATAAGCACAGCCCAAACCCCCATGAGCACAAGCCTAAAAACCCATAAGTAAAAGCTCAAACCCTATTAAGTATACGTTTAACCCCCGCCACCACTGAGTACAAACACAAACACCCATTAGTACAAGCCCAAATCTATATGAGTACAATCCCAAACTCCGATAAGTAAAAGGCAAAAGCCCATTAGTACACGTCCAAATCTCTTTGAGTGCAATCCATAACTCCAATCAGTGCAATCCATAACTCCAATCAGTGCAATCCATAACTCCAATCAGTGCAATCCATAACTCCAATCAGTGCAATCCATAACTCCAATCAGTGCAATCCATAACTCCAATCAGTGCAATCCATAACTCCAATCAGTGCAATCCATAACTCCAATCAGTGCAATCCATAACTCCAATCAGTGCAATCCATAACTCCAATCAGTGCAATCCATAACTCCAATCAGTGCAATCCATAACTCCAATCAGTGCAATCCATAACTCCAATCAGTGCAAGCCAAAAAACCCTTGATTAAAAGCCAAACCCCCATAAATACAAGCCCAAACTTTAATAAGTACAAGTCCAAAAACCCATAAGTATGCGAAAAACTCCATGAGTACAAGCCAAAGAACCAATGAGTACAAGCCCAAGCACCAATTAGCACACGCCCAAACCCCCATGAATACAAGCCCAGCTCCCCATTAGCACAATCCCAAAACCACACGAGTAAAGGCCCAAACCCCCCATGAGTACACATAAGTACAAGTCAAAACCCCAATGAGTACAAGCCCAGCTCCACTTTAGTACAAGCCCAAACCCCCATAAGGACAAACCAAAATCCACATTTGTACAAGCCCAAAACACACATGACCCCGAGCCCAAAGCCCCATTAGAACAACCCAAACCCCCATGAGTACAAGCCCAGTTTCCCATTAGTACAAGCCTTAACCCCCATTAGTACAATTCCAAACCCCCATAAGTACAAGCCCAAACCCCCATTAGTACCACCCCAAACCCGCTTAAGTACACGCCAAAACAGTCATTAGTAAAAGCCCAAAGCTCCATGAGTACAACCCCAAACCCATATAAGTACAAGCGCTAATCCCCATGAGTACAAGCACAAACTCCAACGAGCACAAGCCCGAAAACCCATGACTACAAACTCAAACAACCATGAGTACAAGCTCAAACTCCCATGACTACAAACCCAAACTAACATGAGTACAAGCTTAAACTCCCAAAAGTAATCGCCCAAACACCCATGGGTACAAGCCCAAACCCCCTCCCCCTCAGTACAAGCCCAAACACCAATGAGTACAAGCCCAAACTCCAATGACTACAAGCCCAAACTACCGTGAATACAAGTTTAAACTCCCAAAAGTAATCGCCCAAACACTCATGAGTACAAGCCCACTCCCCAGTACAGCCCAAACACCTATGAGTACAAGCCCAAACTCTCATGACTACAAGCCCAAACTACCATGAGTACAAGTTAAAACTCCCATAACTAAACGCTCAAACACCCATGAGTAAAAGCCCAAACTCTCCAGCCCCTCAGTACAAGCCCAAACATCCATGAGTACAAGCCCAAAATCCAATGACTACAAGCCCAACCTACCATGGGTACAAGTTAAAACTCCCATAAGTACAAGCTAAATGTCCCATTAGTGCAAGCCCAAACTCTCATGAATACAACCCAAAACCACGTTGAGTACATGCCCAAACTCCGATGAGTACAAGCCCAAACTCCCATGAGTACAGGAGCAAACCCCAATACGTGCAAGCATAGATCCCTGGAGCTAAAACACAGTGACCTTTTAGCGTAAAATTTCTATGGGCATGGGTATTTTTCAAGTTCTTTCTCCTAAGGTTTTGTTTGGATATGTAAATTAATTACGCACGTAACTTTTATAGACAATAACAAAATATTTACTTTAATTTATAGCCACAGGATAATGTTATCGTCACCTTCAGACAGCTTTGTCTTGAAGTATATTACTTCATGAATATACCTAAATTTGAGATAAAGTTAACTCACAAAACCAATAATTCGATACCGGGCGAGTGTTCATTGGTGATGCTTTTCTGTTTGGAGCCATATCCGCACTGAAGTACGCACTACGTATCACATTTTTGTTGAAATGTGCAAGTGATACTAAATATATTCTAACAAGCTTTGGTCTTAAAATTAGGACAGTCGGTAACCAAATGTAACAGGAAAAAAACTTAATATGAGAAGAGATTCAGTACCAATATGTACCGTTATGTACCAACGTGATAAAAGACTTTGACTTGGCTCACTTGGTATGCTCGTATGGAGTTTTATATTGTTGCGTCTGTTTTTTAAATGTGTTAACTTTTAGATTGTTTTTATTTCTCTTTTTAAAATGTTTGACTTTGTACCGCGCTTCGAGCTTTTAGGGATGAAGCATGTTTTTCAAATAAACTTTTATTATTATTATTATTATTATTACTATTAGTAACTATATTTACCAGGAGGGTCCGTAACTATATGCACCAGGAGGGTCCGTAACTATATGCACAAGGAGGGTCCGTAACTATATGCACCAGGAGGGTCCGTAACTATATGCACCAGGAGGGTCCGTAACTATATGCACCAGGAGGGTCCGTAACTATATGCACCAGGAGGGTCCGTAACTATATGCACCAGGAGGGTCCGTAACTATATGCACCAGGAGGGTCCGTAACTATATGCACCAGGAGGGTCCGTAACTATATGCACCAGGAGGGTCCGTAACTATATGCACCAGGAGGGTCCGTAACTATATGCACCAGGAGGGTCCGTAACTATATGCACCAGGAGGGTCCGTAACTATATGCACCAGGAGGGTCCGTAACTATATGCACCAGGAGGGTCCGTAACTATATGCACCAGGAGGGTCCGTAACTATATGCACCAGGAGGGTCCGTAACTATATGCACCAGGAGGGTCCGTAACTATATGCACCAGGAGGGTCCGTAACTATATGCACCAGGAGGGTCCGTAACTATATGCACCAGGAGGGTCCGTAACTATATGCACCAGGAGGGTCCGTAACTATATGCACCAGGAGGGTCCGTAACTATATGCACCAGGAGGGTCCGTAACTATATGCACCAGGAGGGTCCGTAACTATATGCACCAGGAGGGTCCGTAACTATATGCACCAGGAGGGTCCGTAACTATATGCACCAGGAGGGTCCGTAACTATATGCACCAGGAGGGTCCGTAACTATATGCACCAGGAGGGTCCGTAACTATATGCACCAGGAGGGTCCGTAACTATATGCACCAGGAGGGTCCGTAACTATATTCACCAGGAGGGTCCGTAACTATATGCACCAGGAGGGTCCGTAACTATATTTACCAGGAGGGTCCGTAACTATATGCACCAGGAGGGTCCGTAACTATATGCACCAGGAGGGCCGTAACTATATGCACCAGGAGGGTCCGTAACTATATGCACCAGGAGATCCAAAAATTACATAAGCCAGAGGTGTCATAAAATATAAATACATCAGCAGGGTCAGTAACTATTTTTAACAGGAGAGTCAGCAATTCTGTATCTACAAGGGTATAGAATTGCTGAGCAAATGTTCTTGAATGCCGTCTTGTGAAGAATCAGTAGCCCTTGCCAGAGATCCACCGAGTTATCCGTTAGTGGGAGGGCCCTTGCAAGAGCCCCACATATGTATCAGTTGATGTGGAGCCCTTGCCAGAGCCCCACATAGGTATCAGTTCATGTGGAGCCCTTGTCAGAGCCCCACTAGGTATCCGTTAGTGTGGGGCTCGTACCGAATGCTACTCGCAAATAATTTTGGGGCCACAATACATTCTGACTAAGAGAGCTGCCACGGAATTCTAGATCCTCTTACAAATTAGCAAGGAAATCCATCAGAGAGGGTAAACATTGTAGTATCTATATTAAACGGTCATGCCGCCATCTTTTGGCCGCCTCATTATGACTCTATCCGTGCTGTTGCAGTCCCAAAACCTCACACTTGTAAACCAGGTCATGTCACCAAATCCCGCCCGACCCGTGAGATGCGTGTTCAGTACTCTCCACTCAGCAACCGCCTGTAAATACAGTGATGGTCAGTTGATTACCGTCAAGACTTCGTGCCCCTTCGGTAACTACTGCTTGCAGAGGGACACATTCCCCAAACAGTTTCACATACTACATGGGACCACCCACATCTACTCACTTCACCATACTGAGGTACGCACGATGTAGGTTTACCAACACGTTGCTACATTTGTACCGTAAAGGATTCACCAACATGTTGCTACATCTGTACCGTAAAGGATTCACCAACACGTTGCTACATCTGTACCGTAAAGGATTCACCAACATGTTGTTTAATCCTGCATACCAGGGCACAAGCAATATAGTTTCAACCAAATGTCTCCACACACTTATAATGCAATTGGTTTAGAAATAGACACATTATTCTCCTCTGTTTGTTTATTGGTTAAGTCATTTAACATCATCTCGATCGGGGATCCTCAAGTTTTATTCAACAGTGTCATGTTCACTGTCCCTCAGACATTGTTTGGGGCGTGGCTATAGGTTCATGTTTCACTGTCCTTCAGACATTGTTGGGACCGGGACTTTAGTTTCATGAGTCACCATTCTCTCGGATATTGATGGGACCGGGGCTATAGTTTCATGGTTAACTGTCCCTCAGACACAGTTGGAACCGGGGTTACAGTTTCATGGTCCATTTGCTCGTAGGCATTTTGTGACTGGGGCTATAATTTTATGGTTCACTGTTCTCAGATATAATGGGGTAGGCGCCTTAGTTTCAAAAAATATTTATGAATCCCTATGCACATGGCAAATTTAGCTTTTGTGTTGTAAAAAATGGAGGGGAAAATGAATCAATATTTTAAGGAAACGTTTTCATTGACATCAACCTAGTTCTATTTCTGTAACAACTGTGTCTTAACTTTGAGCTTATCAGATGTTGAATATCCGGTTAAATACACGTCACTGCTCTAGGACATCAAGGGACATCAAACATGCATGCCTGACACATCAAGTAGAAAACATCAAGGGACATCAAGCATGCATGTCTGACACTTCAAGTAGAAAACAAGGGCCATCAAGCATGCATGTCTGACACCTCAAGGTGATGCGGGCCATGTTCACGACACCTAGCTTGACAGATCTGGTCCATGGGCTGTAGTTTGAGGACCTCTGATCTAAATAACTACCTTCCTATTAGATTAATCAATGATATGCCAACAAGACGATTAGAACAACTACGTCATCATTTATGTCTGACTCTTAAGTTACTTATTGATTTTATTAAATTTAAAAAAAAAAGTAATAAAGAACGAAACCAACCATTAAAAAAAAAAAGGGATCAAGCAAGCATGCACGTCTGACACATCAAGTAGAAAACAAGGGCCATCAAACATGCACGTCTGACACATGAAGTAAAAAACAAGGGCCATCAAACATGCACGCCTGACACACAAAGTAAAAAACAA
>CAXITT010000343.1:225516-249255 GCA_964033795.1 Lymnaea stagnalis | reverse complement strand
ACATGCACGTCTGACACATCAAGTAGAAAACAAGGGTAATCAAACATGCACGTCTGACACATGAAGTATAAAGCAAGGGCCATCAAACATGCATGTCTGACACATCAAGTAGAAAACAAGGGCCATCAAACATGCACGTCTGACACATCAAGTAGAAAACAAGGGCCATCAAACATGCACGTCTGACACATGAAGTATAAAACAAGGGCCATCAAACATGCACGTCTGACACATGAAGTATAAAACAAGGGCCATCAAACATGCACGTCTGACACATCAAGTAGAAAACAAGGGCCATCAAACATGCACGTCTGACACATCAAGTAGAAAACAAGGGCCATCAAACATGCATGTCTGACACATCAAGTAGAAAACAAGGGCCATCAAACATGCATGTCTGACACATCAAGTAGAAAACAAGGACCATCAAACATGCATGTCTGACACATCAAGTAGAAAACAAGGGCCATCAAACATGCATGTCTGACACATCAAGTAGAAAACAAGGGCCATCAAACATGCACGTCTGACACATGAAGTATAAAACAAGGGCCATCATACATGCACGTCTGACACATCAAGTAGAAAACAAGGGTAATCAAACATGCACGTCTGACACATGAAGTATAAAGCAAGGGCCATCAAACATGCATGTCTGACACATCAAGTAGAAAACAAGGGCCATCAAACATGCATGTCTGACACATGAAGTATAAAACAAGGGCCATCATACATGCACGTCTGACACATCAAGTAGAAAACAAGGGTAATCAAACATGCACGTCTGACACATGAAGTATAAAGCAAGGGCCATCAAACATGCATGTCTGACACATCAAGTAGAAAACAAGGGCCATCAAACATGCATGTCTGACACATGAAGTATAAAACAAGGGCCATCATACATGCACGTCTGACACATCAAGTAGAAAACAAGGGTAATCAAACATGCACGTCTGACACATGAAGTATAAAGCAAGGGCCATCAAACATGCATGTCTGACACATCAAGTAGAAAACAAGGGCCATCAAACATGCACGTCTGACACATCAAGTAGAAAACAAGGGCCATCAAACATGCATGTCTGACACATCAAGTAGAAAACAAGGGCCATCAAACATGCATGTCTGACACATCAAGTAGAAAACAAGGGCCATCAAACATGCATGTCTGACACATCAAGTAGAAAACAAGGGCCATCAAACATGCATGTCTGACACATCAAGTAGAAAACAAGGGCCATCAAACATGCATGTCTGACACATCAAGTAGAAAACAAGGGCCATCAAACATGCATGTCTGACACATCAAGTAGAAAACAAGGGCCATCAAACATGCATGTCTGACACATCAAGTAGAAAACAAGGGCCATCAAACATGCATGTCTGACACATCAAGTAGAAAACAAGGGCCATCAAACATGCATGTCTGACACATCAAGTAGAAAACAAGGGCCATCAAACATGCATGTCTGACACATCAAGTAGAAAACAAGGGCCATCAAACATGCATGTCTGACACATCAAGTAGAAAACAAGGGCCATCAAACATGCATGTCTGACACATCAAGTAGAAAACAAGGGCCATCAAACATGCATGTCTGACACATCAAGTAGAAAACAAGGGCCATCAAACATGCATGTCTGACACATCAAGTAGAAAACAAGGGCCATCAAACATGCATGTCTGACACATCAAGTAGAAAACAAGGGCCATCAAACATGCATGTCTGACACATCAAGTAGAAAACAAGGGCCATCAAACATGCATGTCTGACACATCAAGTAGAAAACAAGGGCCATCAAACATGCATGTCTGACACATCAAGTAGAAAACAAGGGCCATCAAACATGCATGTCTGACACATCAAGTAGAAAACAAGGGCCATCAAACATGCATGTCTGACACATAGAGTAGAAAACAAGGGCCATAGAACATGCATGTCTGACACATCAAGTAGAAAACAAGGGCAATCAAACATGCATGTCTGACACATCAAGTAGAAAACAATAGCAATCCAACATGCATGTCTGACACATCAAGTAGAAAACAAAGGCCATCAAACATGCATGTCTGACACATCAAGTAGAAGACATCAAGGAACATCAAACATGCATGTCTGACACATCAAGTAGAAAACAAGGGCCATCAAACATGCACGTCTGGCACATCAAGTTGAAAACATCAAGGGCCATCAAACATGCACATCTGACACATCAAGTAGAAAACAAGGGCCATCAAACATGCACGTCTGACACATCAAGTTGAAAACATCAAGAACAATCAAACATGCACATCTGACACATCAAGTAGAAAACAAGGGCCATCAAACATGCATGTCTGACACATCAAGTAGAAAACAAGGGCGATCAAACATGCATGTCTGACACATCAAGTAGAAAACAAGGGCCATCAAACATGCATGTCTGACACATCAAGTAGAAAACAAGGGCCATCAAACATGCACGTCTGACACATCAAGTAGAAAACAAGGGCCATCAAACATGCATGTCTGACACATCAAGTAGAAGACATCAAGGAACATCAAACATGCACGTCTGACACATCAAGTAGAAAACAAGGGCCATCAAACATGCATGTCTGACACATCAAGTAGAAGACATCAAGGAACATCAAACATGCATCTCTGAAACATCAAGTAGAAAACAAGGGCCATCAAACATGCACGTCTGACACATCAAGTAGAAAACAAGGGCCATCAAACCAGCACGTCTGACACATCAAGTAGAAAAGGAGGGCCATCAAACATGCACGTCTGACACATCAAGTAGAAGACATCAAGGAACATCAAACATGCATGCCTGACAATTCAAGTAGAAAACATCAAGGGCCATCAAACATGCACGTCTGACACATCAAGTAGAAAACATAAAGGGCCATCAAACATGCACGTCTGACACATCAAGTAGAAAACAAGGGCCATCAAACATGCACGTCTGACACATC
This sequence comes from Lymnaea stagnalis, assembly GCA_964033795.1. Classification (NCBI taxonomy): domain Eukaryota; kingdom Metazoa; phylum Mollusca; class Gastropoda; family Lymnaeidae; genus Lymnaea; species Lymnaea stagnalis. The sequence continues at coordinate 246,287 of CAXITT010000343.1, read as the reverse complement.
AAGTAGAAAACAAGGGCCATCAAACCAGCAAATCTGACACATCAAGTAGAAAACGAGGGCCATCAAACATGCACGTCTGACACATCAAGTAGAAAACAAGGACCATCAAACATGCACGTCTGACACATCAAGTAGAAAACAATGCCATCAACATGCACGTCTGACACATGAAGTAGAAAACAAGGGACATCAAGCATGCATCTCTGACACTTCAAGTAGAAAACATCAAGGGACATCAAACATGCATGTCTGACACATCAAGTAGAAAACATCAAGGGACATCAAGCATGCATGTCTGACACTTCAAGTGAAAAACAAGGGCCATCAAACATGCATGTATGACACTTGAAGTAGAAAACATCAAGGGCCATCAAGTTTGCATGTCTGACATAAGAAGTAGAAAACAAGAGACATCAAGCATGCATGTCTGACACTTCAAGTAGAAAACATCAAGGGACATCAAGCATGCATGTCTGACACCTCAAGTAGAAAACAATGGCTATAAAACATGCATGTCTAACACTTCAAGTAGAAAACAAGAGCCATCAGGCATGTATGTCTGACACATGAAGTAGAAAACAAGGGCCATCAAGCATGCATGTCTGACACTTCAAGTAAAAAAAATGGGCCATCAATCATGCATGTCTCACACTTCAAGTAGAAAACTTCAATGTCTATCAAGCATGCTTTTCTGACACTTCAAGTAGAAAACATCAAGGAACATCAAGCATGCATGTCTGACACCTCAAGTAGAAAACAATGGCTATAAAACATGCATGTCTAACACTTCAAGTAGAAAACAAGGGCCATCAGGCATGTATGTCTGACACATGAAGTAGAAAACAAGGGCCATCAAGCATGCATGTCTGACACTTCAAGTAAAAAAAATGGGCCATCAATCATGCATGTCTCACACTTCAAGTAGAAAACTTCAATGTCTATCAAGCATGCTTTTCTGACACTTCAAGTAGAAAACATCAAGGAACATCAAGCATGCATGTCTGACACCTCAAGTAGAAAACAATGGCTATAAAACATGCATGTCTAACACTTCAAGTAGAAAACAAGGGCCATCAGGCATGTATGTCTGACACATGAAGTAGAAAACAAGGGCCATCAAGCATGCATGTCTGACACTTCAAGTAAAAAAAATGGGCCATCAATCATGCATGTCTCACACTTCAAGTAGAAAACTTCAATGTCTATCAAGCATTCTTTTCTGACACTTCAAGTAGAAATCATCAAGGGACATCAAGCATGCATGCTTGACACTTCAAGTAGAGAACAGCAAGGGCCATCATCTAACTCTTCAAATAGAAAAGGCCTTGTTTAGGTCCCTTGGCATATTGGATCCCCCATCACAGCAGCTGATGTCGTTTGTCAGTTCTCTATTCTTCTCTGCATTCCGTTTTTAATCAGTGTATTTTCAAAGCAATTGGCAAGTGGCTATACATCAAACGATGAACAATCTCATTAACTACACTGAACTACTAATATTGATCGCATTTTCGAACAGGTTCTCAAGCGTTTTAAAATTTGGACCGTATTGAAATAATAGCAAAGTTGCCCTTGCATTGACATATGGGCGAATGACATTTTTATAAGTCGAAATCTTGTAAAGGGAAAACGCATACATGAAATATTAATTTTTTATTATGATTCCACTCGTGAAATATTTAATGTTGTGCAATTGTGAAAGATTTAATGTTATGTAATTGTGACATAGTTAATGTTGTGCAATTGTGACTTATTTAATGTTATGTAATTGCTACATATTAAATGTTATATAATTGTGACATATTTAATGTTGTGCTATTGTGACTTATTTAATGTTATGTAATTGCTACATATTCAATGTTATGTAATTGTGACATATTTAATGTTATGTAATTGGGGCATATTGAATTTTAGGTGACATAGTTAATGTTTTGTAAATGTGACATATTTAATGTTATGTAATTGTGACATATTTAAGATTATATAATTGTGACATATTTAATGTTATTTACTTGTGACATATTTAATGTTATGTAAATGTGACATATTTAATGTTATTTAATTGTGTCATATTTAATGTTATGTAATTGTGACATATTTAATTTTATCACTGACATTGTAACTCAAACTTTAATACACATTTTTTTTTTTAAAATGAAACATTTATTAAAAAAATACTATATCTCTTTCTACTGATCCTATATTTGCTTTACAAGCATAGTATTCGCTAGATCTCCTTTTCTGATATAAGCAGTGGAAACTGTAGCACGTGACCAAACACAAAGATAACACTAACACTGTTTATTAATAGACAAAAGCAATTAAATAATTATCAAAGACGTCTAGTTTATACTTATTTAAATTTATCTATAGTTTATTGGGGATAAATGTGTGTTGTAGATACCTTTGATTATATGGAAAATATCTGTGTTGTAGATATCTTTGTTGGAAATGTATATTTGGTGTAGATATCTCTGTCTGTCTGGAATATCTGTGTGTTGTAGATATCTTTGTTAGAAATGAATATTTGGTGAGGATATCATTGTCTGTCATGAATATATGTTTTGCAGATATCTTTATTTATCTGGAATATATGCTTTTGGTAGATATCTTTGTTTCCAATGAATATGTGTGTTGTAGCTATCTTTGTTTGCATGGTTTATAATATTTGTGCTGTAGATATCTTTGCATGGTATATACGTGTATTGTAGATATCTTTGTTTGCATTGAATACATATTTTAACCTAAATCATGTAATGTGGTTTTTTAATCTGACAGATTTATTCTGTCTAACTATTTAAGTAGGGCTGAATTAAAATAATAAACTTTGCACATTAGAATTCAAAGGCGGCTCCTAATATAAATCTACGAAACTGTAGCATCCATACTTTTAGACAAACAATTTTTAAATAAATAAAGTGCAAAGATTGTTTGCGCTCTTTCTTGTTTCGATTCTCGTAAAAATTACACTTTTTGCAGTCATCATCATATATATAAGTTGGCATCGTCATATATACAAGTTAAATATATTTTGTCTTCTGACTCTGATCATAATGTATTTTTCTCTATGGTTACGTTTTTTGTGTGTTTTTTTTATATATTTACACAAAGCAATATTAAAATAATGCGTCAAAATGTTCTGTTTCAGCACCCCCATTAAAATATGTCAAGAGACGCCCTGTGCTAAATTGTTGTTTTTCTACCCACGCAAACTCATCTTTAACTCTGACTTCAGAGTATTGTCTTGGATCTTGAGTCTAATCGAATTAAATAAACGGCCAATTTGTATAACAGATGTCTCATTGAATCTCAAATATGGGACAAGAGTACTGTCATATTAGAAAATACCGACCATTTAAAAAAAAAATCTCTCCCCAGTGGCGTTTTATGCGAAGTAAGCTCATGTTACTCTTGTGTCTTACTAAACTGCACTTAACTCTTGACATTTTTCCTTCATATCTCAGTTCCATAATAGTTCATAGTATCACATTGAAACCTTTTCAGCATATCTAACCCCAATGACACCCCCTTGAAATTGTTCCAGCAAATGACACACCCATGACAATCTACATATACTTTTTTGTAATATGATTATTTACCAAGTCTTTAATTTTCTTCCTTAGTTTTTCCTGGAACTTTTTATTAATTCAGGATTTTCAATTTAAACTCTAGGAGAAATGGTCTTCTAGGCCAGATTTTCCGCATGGAATAAAGGAAGGTTTAACTACTGTAGTAAGTATTGTAAAAATCATTTTGAAGGAACATTTAAAGTAGCTTTATTTTTAGATCAGCCTGAACAAAAGCAGTAGTTAATGCAAAAGTTTGTGAACCTCTCTGGTGGGGTAGATAATCTAATTTTGACATTTTAATAATTGAGGTAGACAGTGGTCTGTTCAATTTCAGTCTGACTATTCTATTGGTGTCGCTTGAATTGCTGGGATGCTCGTTGAAGTTTGAGTTTCAACTTGGTCCATGACCATGGCTGTTTTGGTGAGTAAAGTAAATATATATAATCATTGAAACCTTTGATTGTCTATTAGATGTACCACTTCAATTTTCAGAATGTATCTACAAAGAACTTCATAGAGAAGTAATTAACAGCCTGGCTCAGAACACCCTGGCGCAGAACAGTCTGGCTCAGTACGGTCTGGCTCAGAACACTCTGGCTTAGATAAACGTGCCTCAGATTATCCTGCACTTTAACCGAATTCATTAGAGCAGTCTACCTCAGAACAGCCATACTCACAAATGCGTGTCTCAGAACAGCTTGATTCAGATTAGCCTGCCCCAGAAAGGCCTGCCTTATTATAACAAATTATCACAAAAAAGCTTGCTTCATAGCAGACTGCCACAGTGCAACCTGTCTGATAATAGCCTATCTTCAAATGACCTGGCACAGAACAGATTGGATCAGAACAGCCTGCTTTATAACAGCCTCACACATATCAGTCCTTCTCATTAAGGCCTGCCGCAAAACAACATTACCCTGAACAGCCTACCTCGGAAAAGACTGTCTCAGAACGATGTGGTTCAGGACAGACTTCATTGGAACGGTCTGCCGCATAACAGCCTGATACGAAACAGCCTGTGTTAGAACGGCCTGGATTAAAACAGCCTGTCACCGACAGGCTGCCAAAATGGAGAGCCTCAGATCTACTGCATCAGAACATACTGCCTCATAGGAGCCTACCTCAAAATATGCTAAATCAGAGCAGCCTGCTCCAAAATGGACTTACACAGAAAGGCATGCCACAGAAGAACTTACATAAGAACGGTCTTACTCATAACAGCCTGCTACAAAACAACTTGCCTAAAGATTGTCTGCCTTAGAGAAGTATGCAACAGAGCGATCTGCCTCATAAAAGCCTGCCTCAGAACAGAATGCCCTAGAATTGCAAGACACATAATAGCCTGACTTTAAACGGCATTCACCAGAAAAGACTTTAGCAGAGAGGTCTGCTTTACAACAGCCGAGCACAGAGCAGCCTCTGTTGGAAACGTTTGCCATAGGATAGGCTGCTTCAGAAAGGCTTGAACTACAATGGTTTTCTTCAGAAAGGCTTGAACTAGAATGGTTAGCTTCAGAAAGGCTTCAACTAGAACTGTATGCTTCAGAAGAATTGACTTATAACGGCCTGCAACAGAAAGACTTTACCTAGAACGGTATGCTTCAAAAAACTTGAACCAGAACGGTCTGCTTCAGAAAGGCTTGAGATAGAGCGGTCTTGACCTAGAATAGTCTGTTTCAGAAAGACTTGACCTAGAACGATCTGTTTCAGAAAGCTTCAACTAGAAGGGTCTTTACCTAGAACGGTCTTCAACAGAAACGTTTGACCTAGAAAGGTCTGTTTCAGAAAGTCTTGAACTTGAACGGTCTGCTTCAGAAAAGCTTGAACAAGAATGGTCTGCTTCAGAAAGACTTGAACATTCTTCCCCAGAACTGGATGATTCTAAATATCCCAGCTCAGAACGGCATTTGGTGGAACAGTATGATCAGTTCGGACTGTCCGAGTAGAGCCTGACTCAGAACGGCATATCTCAGAACTGCCTGTCTGTTAAAACCTGCCTCAGAACAGCCTGCCTCATAACAGCCTGAAATAGGGCAGTCTATATTATAAAGGTCTACCTAAGAAAAGCCTTCTCCTGAAAGTCTTACTCAGAAAAGCCTGTCTCGGAACGAAGTTCATCAGAACAGCCTGCTTTGTAACGGTCTGGCACATAACAGCCTGTCAAACACAAACATAAACAAGGCAAACCAAAAATACACATTTCTAACTGAAAAATACACATGGCTAACAGCACACATACATATGACTAACCTCACTAATACATATGGCTAACCTAATTAATGGTGTTTGCGAAACAAATACACATACACTAGGCTAACCACGCAAAGAGAAATGGTTTAAGCACGCATACAAATGTTCAAATGAACAAGTACATATGCTTAAAAGCACACATACAAACAACAAAACTCACACATAGCCATTTTTAAATGCAAACATAAAATTAACTAATGTAACATATAAATTGCAAACAAACACATACACATGGCAAACCTCACTAATACATATGTCTAACCTCAATTATACACATGGCTAACTTCACTCATACCCATGGCTATCCTCACTAATACACATGGCTAAAATCACTCAGACAAATGGCTAACCTCACTAATACATATTTCTAACTTCATTCATACAGATGGCTAACTTCACTCATACATATGGTTAACCTCACTCATACAAATTGTTAACATCACTCAAACACATGGCTAACCTCACTCATACACGTGGCTAACCTCACTAATACATATGGGTAACATAACTATTACACATGGCTAACCTCACTCATACATAATGCTAGCCTCACTCATACACATGGCTAGCCTCACTTATACATATGTCTAACCTCACAAATAAACATCGATAACCTAGCAAATACACATGTCTAACCGTACTCGTACACATGGCTAACCTCAATAATCCACATAGTTAACCTCACTAATACATACAGCTAACATCACTCATACACATGGCTAACCTCACTCATACATATGGCTAACCTCACAAATACATATGGCTAACTGCACTAATACACATGGCTAACCTCACTCATACATATGACTTACCTCACTTCAACAAATTGCTAGCTAACTCATACTAATGGAAATCCTCACTGAAACACATGGCTAACCTCACTCATACACATGACTAACATCACTTATACATATGGCTAACATAACTCACACATGGCTAACCTCATTCATACACATGGCTAAACTCACTCATACACATGGCTAACATAACTCATACACATGGCTAACCTAACTAATACATATGGTTAACATCACTCACACATGGCTAACCTCATTCATACACATGGCTAAACTCACTCATACATATGGCTAACCTCACTAATGCATATGGCTAACCGTACTCGTACACATGGCTAACCTCACTAATACACATGACTAACTTTACTAAAACATATGGCTAAACTCTTTAATAGATATGGCTACCTCACTCATACAAATGGCTAACTAACTAATAGTTATGGCTAACCTCACTTATAGATATGGCTAACCTCAATCATAGATATGGCTAACCTCATTAATTCATATGACTAACCTCACTAATACATAAAGCTAACCTCACTAATACATGTAGCTTACATCACTAATAGATATGGCAAACCGTACTCGTACACATAGCTAACCTCAAAATACACATGCCTATCCTCAATAATCCATATGTCGAACCTCAATCATAGATATGGCTAACTTCACTAAAAAATAAGGCTAACCTCACTTATACACTTGGCTAACCCCGCTAATACACATGGCTAACCTCACTAATACATATGGCTAACCTCACTTAACCACATGACTAATCTCACTCATATACATAGCTAAATTTACTAATACACATATCTAACCTCACTAATACACATGGCTAACCTAACTAATACATATGGCTAACCTCACTAATACACATGGCTAACCTCACTTACACATATAGCTAATTTCACTCATACACATGGCTAACCTTACTAAGACACCTTGCTAAACTCACTCTTACCTATTGCTAACCTCACTTATACACATGGCTAACCTCACACATAGATATTGCTAATCTTATTCATAGATATGGCTGACCTCACACCTAGTTATGGCTAACCTCACTAATACACATAACTAACCACACTAATACATAAGTCTCACCTCACTAATACATATGTCTAGCATCAGTCATACACATGGCTAACCTCACTTATACACATGGTTAACCTTACTCATACATATGGCTAACCTCACTATTACAGATTGCTAACCTTACTCATACACATGGCTAACCTCCCTCATACACATGGCTTTACCTCACTCATACACATGGCTAACATTATTCATACATAAGTCTAACCACACTCATACACTTGGCTAACCTCACTCATACACATGGCTAACCTCAATCATACTAACAAATACATATCGCTAACCTCACTAACACACAAGGCTAACCTCACTAATACATATGGCTAACCTCACTTAACCACATGACTAATCTCACTCATATACATAGCTAAATTTACTAATACACATATCTAACCTCACTAATACACATGGCTAACCTAACTAATACATATGGCTAACCTCACTAATACACATGGCTAACCTCACTTACACATATAGCTAATTTCACTCATACACATGGCTAACCTTACTAAGACACCTTGCTAAACTCACTCTTACCTATTGCTAACCTCACTTATACACATGGCTAACCTCACACATAGATATTGCTAATCTTATTCATAGATATGGCTGACCTCACACCTAGTTATGGCTAACCTCACTAATACACATAACTAACCACACTAATACATAAGTCTCACCTCACTAATACATATGTCTAGCATCAGTCATACACATGGCTAACCTCACTTATACACATGGTTAACCTTACTCATACATATGGCTAACCTCACTATTACAGATTGCTAACCTTACTCATACACATGGCTAACCTCCCTCATACACATTGCTTTACCTCACTCATACACATGGCTAACATTATTCATACATAAGTCTAACCACACTCATACACTTGGCTAACCTCACTCATACACATGGCTAACCTCAATCATACACATGCCTAATCTCACTCATATACATTGCTAACCTAACTAATACTTATGGCTAACCTTACTAATACGCATGACTAACTGCACTGATACAAATGTCTAACCAAACTCATACATATGGCTTAACTCAATTATAAACATGGCTAACCAAACTCATTCTAATGGTTATCTTCAATGAAACACATCCCTACTTCACTCTTACACATTACACTAATACCTATAGCTCGCCTCACTCATACACATGGCTAACCTAGCTAATACACATGCCTAACCTTACTTATACACATGGCTAAATTCACTATTACATATTGCTAACCACACTAATACAAATGGCTAACCTCACTAAAACACATGGCTTACCTCACATAAAAACATGGCTAACCTCATTCATACATAAGGCTAACCTCACTCTTACACATGGCTAACCTCACTCATATATTTGGCTAACCTCATTCATACACATTGCTAACCTCATTCATACACATGGCTAACCTCACTAATACAAATGGATAACCTCACTAGAACATATGGCTAACCTCACTCATACACATGACTAACATCACTTATAAATATGGCTAACATCACTCACACATGGCTAACCTCATTCATACACATGGTTAAACTCACTCATACATATGGCTAACCTCACTTAACCACATGGCTAACCTCACTTAACCACATGGCTAACCTCATCCATATACATGGCTAAATTTACTAATACATAAGGCTAATCTCACTCATACACATGGCTAACCTCACTCATATATTTGGCTAACCTCATTCATACACATTGCTAACCTCATTCATATACAAGGCTAACCTCACTCATACACATGGCTAACCTCACTAATACAAATGGATAACCTCAGTAGTACACATGGCTAACCTCACTCATACATATGGAACAACTAACAAATACATATCGCTAACCTCACTAACACACAAGGCTAACCTCACTAATACATATGGCTAACCTCACTAATACACATGGGTAACCTCACTAATACATATTGCTAACTTCACTAATTCTCATGTCTATCCGCATTCATACATATGGCTAACCTCACTAATACACGTGGTAAACATCAATAATACATATGTTTAATTACAGTTATACATATAGTTAACCTCACTAATACACATAGAAAACCTAACTCATGCAAATGGCTAACCTTAATCATACAAATGGCTTACCTCAGGAATACATTTGGCTAAACTAACCCATACACATGGCTAACCTCAATCATACATAGTATTGTTGTGAATGTCCTAAATCTCTATGTAATTTCCTACACTCATATTTCTTGTAACCTGGAATGCCACAGTAAAAATATTTGTTGTTGTTTGAGTAATTAGCATATGTCTGGTATTTAGTTTGATAATTTTTCTGAAATTTATTGTTTTGCCATCTGTCAGGTAGGCTTTGGTATCTTCTGTTTTGATATGTGTTTTGTTTTTGACTGTCTCTATCACTGGGTATGTTTCTAATGGAGGCTAGTGTACTATTTCTATTATCTAGCTCTTCATTGGGGTGAGCATCTTTAAATGTTGTGATTGAGTCAACTAACTCACGCTCATTTGTAATTTTTCTCTCTTTAAGGAACGAGAATAAAGGAACTGATGCATTTCTTAATATCTTGTCTATAATAAACATATCTATTAATGATTTGGGATCATTTAGGTCAATTTCAGTGAGTTCAAGCCATTTGACAAGATTGTCTCTAATATTAAATATAGAGGTGTTAGGGTCTATTTCTGTCTCTAGTCTTATGTTGTGAAAATTTTTTCTGTAAATGTCCTCTGTGTTTCCATAAAACTTTAACAAAACTTTCTTTATATAGGTATAATTGTTCTTTTGTTCTTCACTAAGTGAATTGATAATACTTAGGCTTTTCCTGATAATCTGCTCAATAGTATATTTGCCCAAGTTTCTTCCCTATAATTGTAAGACTGACAGATGCCCTCAAATTGTGATAAATAACTAATAATTTCCTCTTTATGTTCATTAAATTCCCTAAATTTAGGTTTGTATGTGCTATTGGTTTCTCTATTGCTTGTTGGTGTTGTATGCTGTCCTGATTCTATTCTAGCTCTTTCTAGTTTTATTTCTTCCTCTCTTAATTTCATATCCTGTTCTTTTAGTTTCATGTCTTCTATTTCTTTTTGCCCTTTAAATTTTAGTTCTTCTATTTCCTTTTGTCCTTTTAAATTTAGTTCATCTATTTCTTTTTGTCCTTTTAATTTTAGTTCCTCTATTTGTTTAAGGTCGCTTCTCTCTAACATTCTAGCTTCTCGGTCTTTGTCTTTGTCTTGTCAGTCTTTGGCTTCTTTCTGTTTGTCCCTAATTTTGTCCATCTCCCTAGTAACAAAGTCGGCTACCTTCTCATGCTTGATCCCAAGCTTCTCAGCTACTTCTAATAGTTCTAAGTATTCTGCCATTTTGAATTATGTGTTTGAGTAACTAAAATAATATTTTGGTATGTATAAGTATATCAGTTATTTCTTAGTGAGTTATCAATTAAAATAGTTCACAATACATTATATTTACATGTTCATGAATGAATACAAAATGCAAGTTAATAATTAATCAAATGTAAGAAAGATTTAAAAAATAATTAAATTGTCTACTTCACAACATAAATACAGATATGTAGATTTACATGAATACAAATGAGACAACAAATACAAAAGTACTTTTTAGTTTATGGACCACAAGATAGTAGAAAATATGACAGTAGGTTGACAATATGTATAATAATGACAAGACAAATAGAACAAATCTGACAACAAATCTAACAAGATCTACTTAAAAATCAATAGTTATGACGATGTACAAACTAGACTTCACAACTAACATAAAATTATCCTACAGTGTTATAAATAGGGCCAGAAGAAACCTTTACTGTTTTAATAAAAAAACTTCCCTAGGAAAGATAACACCGTGGATATCCCTAAAGTATACTTTAAAATTAAACTTATAATATACAGAAAAAGTAAAAAAAATACTTAATCTAATTAAGTATTCTATAAGTAGATTTTTAAAGTCTTAAATTATATATAATACATAACACATAATATAAATAAATACCAAGTGAAAGTGTCCAAAAGAAATATGTAGTTGGTCACCTCTGCTCCCCTGTGACGCTATGATTTCTGTGTAGTCGATAATCCTATGTAGTAGATAATCCTATGTAGTAGATAATCCTATGTAGTAGTGTACTTGAGTAAAATAATCCAATGAGAAAAGTTACAACACAAATTGCTGCAATAATCCAATGCAAGTACGTTGCGTAATAGTGTAATTGTGATAATCCAATAATTGAAAATTGTCTACTTTCTCTCCGGTTCTGTTGAACTTGTGAGTAATTGAAGAATTACTTGAAGAATTACTTGACTTGAATTGCGCACTAGGCTATGTGCGGCTTATATAAAGTAAAGATTATACTGGGGAAATCTTACTTTCGATGTCTTGATAAAACATCTCATCTGTAATGACGTCAGACATCTGCTGGTCTTGTGTAGTGGATCATCTCTTTCGTTGACTAATAACTGTAAAATAGATTTATTGCTGCTTCTTCCACGAGAATATTCACTCCGCTAAGTGTGTTATATAATTAAAGCAGTGTACCAGTTAGCTGTTTGAACTCTGAACTTTTGACTCCCGTGACTGACCTCAATTGTCAGCTAGCTCTGTGTGTAGTGAACTCGTCTCGGACTTGATTGGTACACGGACGTAATGTTAAAATATATCGTTGTTACTCAATGTTCTGTAACACATCGTTGTTCTGACACTTCTGACACCATTTGTAACACCTCTACTCTGACATGGCGTGGGATCTTATTTCTTATGCTGAGGGTTATGTCAGTAGTATGGTTACTTATGTTAATACTTCAGGATGCCGACTAAGACTTCTTCATTCTTCCACTTATTATCCAGGCACGCAAAGAAGAATACTCAATTCTGGTTAAAACTCACACTACTTTATTGAACACACTTTATACTGATAATATTAATGATAATCCTTGCATGAATGTAATTTCACATATTTATATAGTATTATTCCATCATTCAGAAAGACACGTCCTCACACTACTACAACTCAGCTCAACTGTCTCGTAACTCAGCTCTAACTCTACTGCCCTCTACTGCTCTGCGCTCAGCTCTCTCTATATCAGTCAACTCATACTTTATTACCAGCAAAGCGTGGAAAACGTCCGCTCTGACAAAAACATAATTTTACTCTCCTAAAACGTGGAGCTTACATTTGTTCTCAAAAATACAATCCATATATTGTCTCTTCTCGTGGAAAACTCGGTCAACAAAACTCACTGTTCACTCACGCTACCTCTCTGTTTTCTTGTGAAAACATAGTCTGTTACACTCACTAATACACATGTCTAACCTAACTAATTCATATGTTTAACAACATTCATACACATCGTTAACTTCACTAATACACATAGCTAACCTAACTCATACATATTGCTAACCTCACTAATACATATGTCTAACCTCAGTAATACATATGGCTCACCTCACTAACACATATGGCTAACCTCACTAATACACATTGCTAACCTAACTCATACAAATGGCTAACCTCACTAATACACATGGCTAACCCAGCTCATACATATGGCTAACCTCACTAATACACATGGCTAAACTCACTCATACATATTGCTAACCTCACTAATACACATGGCTAACCTAACTAATATACATGAGAAACTTAAATCATGCATATGGCTTACCTCACTAATACACATGGCTTAACTAACTCATACATTTTGCTAACCTCACTCATACACATGGCTAACCTCACTCATTAACATGGCTAACTTTACTCATACACATTGCTAACCTCACTCATATGTATGGCTAAACTAAAATTATATACATGAATAACTTCACTTAAACACATGGCTATCCTCACTCATACACATTGCTATCCTCACTCATAGACATGGCTAACTGTACTCGTACACATGGCTAACCTCACTTAAAAACATGGCTAACCTCACACATACACATGGTTAACCTCACTAATACATATGGCTAACCTCACTAATACACATGGCTAAACTCACTAATAAATATTGCTAACCTCAGTAATACTTATGGCTATCCTCACTCATACATATGGCCAACCTCAATCATACATATGGCTAACCTCACTCATGCACATGGCTAACCTCACTCATGCAAATAGCTAACCTCACCTATACACATGGCTAATTTAACTCATACACTTCGCTAACCTCAATAATACGCATGGCTAACGTCACTAGTACATATGGCTAACTTCACACATACAAGTAACTAACCTCACTTAAACATCTGGGATACCTCACTATTACACATGGCTAACCTCACTCATACATATGATACAACTCACTAATACATATGGCTAACCTCACTAACACACATGACTTACCTCACTAATACATATGGCTAATCTCACTAATACACTTCTAACCTTACTAATACATATGGATACCTCACTCATGAACATGGCAATCCTCACTAATACATATGACTAACCTCACTAATACACATGGCTAACCTAACTGATACTTATGGCTAACCTCACTAAAACACATAGCTAACCTCACTCATGCACATGGCTAACATCACTTATACACATGGCTAACTTCACTCATACACATGGCTAACCTCACTAATACACATGGCTAACCTCACTAATACATATGAAGACCAAAAGGGAAAAAAAACGGCAGAGTCACATTTTTGTTGTTTTGAGATATTCCATTTTTAAAGTTTTAAAGAGGGGGAAAGGCGGGGGGGGGGGGGGGGGTCAAAAATTGGGATGTTCTTTTTTTTTTCTTTTTAAAATTTCGTAATACTTAAAAAACAATCATAATTTAATTAATTTTTAAAACATTAGTTTGAGGTCAACTTTGCCTCAGGTATTATAGTATGGTTCCATGAAACTCGGTTTTCTAGTAATACTACATCTTATCATTATGGCAGTGGTTCTCAACCTTCCTAATGCCGCGACCCTTGAATGCAGTTCCTCATGTTGTGGCGACCCTCAACCATAAAATTATTTTTTGATTAGTACTTCATAACTGTAGAGGATATGCATTTGCCGATTGTCTTATGTGACACCTTTAAAAGAGTCATTCGACCCATAAAGGGGTCGCGACCCACAGGTTTAGAACTGCTGCATTATGGAAAAAAATGTTGAAGAATAAAATAATATCTTAGTTTAGTTATGAACATTTTATGTATGTTTTGAATTTTGTTTAGGTGATGTGACACGGGGTTGGGGAGGGTGTTTGGAGAATTTGTGACATTTCGTGACAAGGGGAGGGGGTGTCTAAAAAGGTCATTTTTAACGTGACATAATTTACGAATGACCCCTGTCTTAGGCAAATTATTTTTGTTTAAACTATTAATATAAGAATATGGATAATGCCTATAACTATCATTATATAAATATATTATTTAGAATTTAACCTGACAATCAGATTTAAAATCATACTTTCTAAGTTTCTGATGTGCTTCTTACATTTTTGGCCCAATATTAGTTGTTTTTCCTCTACAGTAGCTGTAACTGTATGAAATTAAGAGTAAAGTCAGTAAAGATCAACAGACCGAGATAGCAAGACAGACACTCGAAGATAAAGAGTTCAGGGGGAGTCAGACACAGAGTTAGAGCGACAGGGAGAGAGCTATACAAACTAACTGAGAAAGACTGACAGGGAGAGAAACAGACATGCAACAAACAGTGATAAACTAGACTTAACTAGAGCGACAGCGAAAGAGACGATACGGATGCACACATTAATTAACTGAAAATAACAAAACAAGGGTAAAATGCGATTTAAAAATACAAATTTTATTATGTAAATGTTTAATTCCAATTGATCGTGCTTATGTTAATTTGTTGTGTTTTCTTGTGGTGGGAAATTTAAAAAATTCAGGTCTATCAGTTATCTTTTTCGTCGGTTTGTCGGTCAGCTGAGCGAATCGGTCGCCATCTTTAAATTTTGTTTACACTATAGCTATCTCTCATTTGACCTTTAAATCACATGACTACAAATATCACGTGATATTAGTGACTTAGCCCCCTTTCTATTGTAAACATTAGACTAGGCTCCTTTTTCCATTGTCAACCGATTTTTCGTTTCCATTTTTCTTTTGGACTTAGCCATTTTTTCTCCTTTAAACTTAATTCAGCACCTTCTATTTTTAACTGGCTATAAAATAGACTCTGCCGTTTTTTCCCTTGAGGTCTTCATATGGCTAACTTCACACATAGAAGTGGATATCCTCACTTATACATCTGATTTACCTCACCAGTACTCAATCATACATATGGCTTACCTTACTAATACATATGGCTAACCTAACTAATACATATGTCTAACCTAAGTAATACATATGGCTAACCTCAATCATGCATATGGCTAACCTCAGTAATACACATGGCTAACCTAACTCATACATATGGCTAACCTAACTAATACATATGTCTAACCTCACTAATACACATGGCTAACCTCACTCATACATATGGCTAACCTAACTAATACATATGTCTAACCTCACTAATACACATGGCTAACCTAACTCATACATATGGCTAACCTCACTAATACACATGGCTTACCTCACTAATACATATGTCTAACCGGAGTAATACATATGGCTAACCTCACTCATGCATATGGCTAACCCCATAAATACACATGGCTAACCTAACTCATACATATGGCAAACCTAACTAACACAAATGTCTAACCTCACTAATACACATGGCTAACCTAACTCATACATATGGCTAACCTCAATAATACACATTGCTGACATCACTAATACATGGCAAAACTCAATCATACATATGGCTTACCTGACTAATACACATGGCTAAACTAATTCATACATATGGCTAACCTCAATAATACATACGTCTAAACTCACTAATACACATGGCAAACCTCAATCATAAATATGGCTACCCTCACTAATAAACATGACTACCCTCACTAATACATATGTCTAACCTCACTAATACACATGGCTAACCTAATTAATATATTTGGCTAACCTCACTAATACATATGTCCAACCTCACTAATATATATGTCTAACCACACACATACATATGGCTAACCTCACTCGTACACATGGCTAATCTCATTTATACACTTGGTTAACCTCACACATACACATGGTTAACCTCACTAATACATATGGCTAAACTCACTCAAACACATGGTTAATCTCACTAATACACATGGCTAACCTCACTAATACATATGGCTAACCTCACTAGTACACATGGCTAACCTAACTGATACATATTGCTAACCTCACTCATAGACATGGCTAACCGTACTCGTACATGAATAACCTCATTTATAAACATGGCTAACCTCACTCTTACATATGGTTAACCTCACTAATACATATGTCTAAAC
This sequence comes from Lymnaea stagnalis, assembly GCA_964033795.1. Lineage (NCBI taxonomy): Eukaryota > Metazoa > Mollusca > Gastropoda > Lymnaeidae > Lymnaea > Lymnaea stagnalis. Next base: position 229,196 of record CAXITT010000343.1, on the reverse strand, counting down.
TCACTCATACACACGGTTAACCTAAATAAAACACATGGCTAACCTCACTAATACAAATGGCTATCCTAACTCACGCACAAGGCAAAACTCACTAATACATATGGCTAACATCACTAATACATATGGCTACCCCATTCATGAACATGGCAAACCTCACTAATACTTATGGCTAACCTCACTAATACACATATCTAACCTCACTCATACATATGGCCAACCTCAATCATAAATATGCCTAACCTCACTCTTGCACATTGCTAACCTCACTTATACACATGGCTAACTTCACTCATACACATGTCTAGCCTCACTAATGCACATAGCTAACCTCACTCATAGATATGGCTTAACTAACTCATACATATGGCTAACCTAAATAATAAATAACTCTAACCTCACTAATACACATGGCTAACCTAAATCATACTTATGGCTAATTTCAATAATACATATGTCTAAACTCACTCATACATATGGCTATCCTCAATCATACATATGATACATATACCTCACTAATACACATCGTTAATCTCACTAATACATATGTCTAAACTCACTCATACACATGGTTAACCTAAATAAAACACATAGCTAACCTCACTAATACAAATGGCTATCCTAACTCATGCACAAGGCTAAACTCACTAATACATATGGCTAATCTCACTACGACACACGGATAGCCTCATTAATACATATGACTAACCACAGTAATACATATAGATAACCTCACTCATACATATGGCTAACCTCACTAATACACTATCTAACCTAACTCATACATATGGCTAACCTAAACAATGCATATTCATAACCTCACTAATCCACAGGGATAACCTAACTCATACATATGGCTAACCTCATTAATACACATGGTTAACCTCACTAATACACAATGCCAACCTCACTCATACATATGACTTACCTCACTAATAAAAATGGCTAACCTAACTAATACATTTGGCTATCCTCACTAATACATATGTCTAACGTCACTCATACATAATAAATAAAATAATAAAGTTCATTTCAAAAACACGCTTCATCCCCAAAGGCTCGAAGCGCGGTACAAAGTCAACAAAAAACAAATCTATAGTTTACCACATTTAAAACAAACGCAACACGACAAAAACTAAGTACAAGCATACAATAGCAAAGTCTTTCTAGCCATTTCAACCATAAGCAACACAGCCATTATGCTTTAACTGGAAAATAATGTTGACAATCATCCCAGAAGGTGTTTGCGAAATAGATGTGTCTTTAAATCGGTTTTAAAGGACTCCAGTGTCTGGTTGTTTCTGAGATCGACAGGAAGTGCATTCCAAATTAGTGGACTAGCAAATGCGAAAGTGCGCTTTCCGTAAGTCTCAAGGCAAACACGAGGTGTCGAGAGTTTGCCACTATCGGATGAGCGGAGTTCTCTAGTGGGTACATAAGGCGTCAGCAGCTCTTTCAGATAGGACGGCGCCAGGTCATGTAAGCAGCGGTAGCACAAAGTTGCGATTTTGTACTCCATGCGAGCACGCACTGGCAGCCAGTGCAGCTCTCTCAGTTCATGTAAGCAGCGGTAGCACAAAGTTGCGATTTTGTACTCCATGCGAGCACGCACTGGCAGCCAGTGCAGCTCTCTCAGAAGTGTTTTTGCATGGTCAAACTTGCGTTTGCGGAGAACAATGCGAGCCGCATTATTCTGCGCTATTTGAATTTTATCCAGGAGCGTAGCTGGAAGACCCACCATAAGAGCATTGCAATAGTCCATGCGTGATAGCACAAATGCAGACATCAGCCTCTTTGTTGCATCAATTGTTAGGAAGGGCCTGATGTGACTAATCCTGCGCAGCTCTAGAAAAATCGCCTTGCATAGCATGTTAATATGACTTTCAAAAGTTAGTCTTCCATCTAGGTAGACACCCAGGTACCGCACTGTTTGAGCTAACTCAATACGCACACCTGAGAGAGTAATGGATGTCGTGTTATTTGCAGATTTTTGCTTCTGAGCGGTCGCGATGGGGAGCAGCTCAGTCTTATCATCATTTAATTTGAGCTTGTTAATGGTCATCCAGTGCTTAACCGACTCCATTGTCTTCTGTGTCATACTGAGCAGCTGAGGGAACTTAGAAGGGATCACGGATTGATGAAGTTGTGTATCTTCCGCGTAAATGTGATACAACATGTCAAACTGCCTGATCTCTGCGCCCAGTGGCTGAATGTACATATACATATGGCTCACCTCACTCGTACACATGGCTAATCTCACTTATACACATGACTAATCTCACTCATACACATGGTTAACCTCATTAATACATATGGCTAAACTCACTCATACACATGGTTAACTTCTCAAATACACATGGCTAACCTCACTAATACATATCGCTACCCCATTCATGAACATGATAAACCTCACTAATACTATGGCTAACCTCACAAATACACATGGCTATCCTAACTTATACACATGTCTAACCTCACTAATCCACATGGCTAACCTAACTCATACATATGGCTAGCATCACTAATACACATGGCTAACGTCACTAATACACATGGCCAACCTCACTCATACATATGGCTTACCTCACTAATAAAAATGGCTAACCTAACTCATACATTTGGCTAACCTCACTAATACATATGGCTAACCTCACTAATACACATGGCTAACCTCACTAATACACATGGCCAACCTAAATCATACATCACATAACGTCACTCATACACATGGCTAAGCTCATTAATGTACATGGCTAACCTAACACATAGACATGGCTAACCATACTCGTACACATGACTAACCTCACTTATACACATGGCTAACTTCACTCATACACATTGCTAACCTTGCTCATACACATGGCTAACGGCACGCTTATACATAGTTAAACGAACAAATTCACTTGGCTAGCGGCAAACATAAAGATGGTTATACGCACATATAGTCATTATTAATCACATACTTAAGCATGGCTAAACGAACACATGCACTTGACTAACCACACATAGATCATGGCTTAAAGCACACATACAAATGGATAAACAGATTAACATGAAGAATGCATATATATACATGTTTAAACGCACCCATATAAATAGCTAACGGCATAAATATCCATGGCTAACAACACCTATACACATAACTAATGGTACAATTACTCATGGCTAACCGCAGACATAGCCATATCTAATTGCGACATACACGTGATAAAACTCACATATACACATGGTTTATCGCACACATACACATGGCTTACCGTACACATACACTGGGGCAGAGGCGTAGCGAAGGTAGGGAAGGGGGGACCGATGTTCCCCGGCGCCAGCTAGTTAGTGGCGCCAAAATGTGATTTGATTTTATTTTATTGATGAACATAATGGGTTTGAGAGTTGGAAAAACAAAAGGGGCGCTTTAAAAAAGAATCTTGTCCCAGGGCGCGAATCTTGTCCCCGGGCGCCGAACACTCTCAGTATGCCTCTACACTGGGGTAATAGCAGACAGCAACATTGCCTAGCGCTTACATGCAAATGTTTCAATGCAGACATATACATGAGTAAATGAAGGCAGACTCATAATAAATCATAGAAATACACATGGTAAAACGTACACATAGAAATCGCTAACAGCACACATACATTTGGATAACCAGATACATGCGGATGGCTAACCGCACTCATCCACA
>CAXITT010000343.1:140946-224891 GCA_964033795.1 Lymnaea stagnalis | reverse complement strand
GTTAAACTGAAAAATGCACAAGGTAAAACGCACACATACGCATGGTAAAAGCACACACACATATCTAACACAACACATACACATGGTTAACCAAACAATTACACATTGCTGCCCACACACATACACATTGCTAATCGTACACATACACTTGATAAAACGCACAATTACACATAACTACCCACAAACATAAGCGTTATTAAACGCACATATAAAGATGGCTAACCACACACACAGCATGATGATTTATTTTAGAGAATCTAACATGGGTTATAAGATCATTCTATATTTACAGACATCTGTAATGCTGCTCCTTCTAATGAGCTATTATGTCACGGTGAACTGTCAAGGTGAGTATTAATGTAATAAGTTATTACGTCACTGCGTACTGTCAATGAAAGAATTATAAAACAATTAAATTACAAATTTTAAAATTCAATTTACATTGCTAAATGTGTATTTCAACTTGGTGTAGGCCTTTAACTAGAGAATTGACATGTTATACATTGACAAGTTTCGTGAGTCAACTTGGTGTAGTCCTTTAACTAGAGAATTGACATGTTATACATTGACAAGTTTCGTGAGTCAACTTGGTGTAGGCCTTTAACTTAAACCTTGACATGTTATACATTGACAAGTTTCGTGAGTCAACTTGGTGTAGTCCTTTAACTTAAGACTTGACATGTTATACATTGACAAGTTTCGTGAGTCAACTTGGTGTAGTCCTTTAACTTAAAACTTGACATGTTATAGATTTACAAGTTTCGTTAGTCAACTTGGTGTAAGCCTTTAACTAAAGAATTGACATCTTATACATTTACACGTTTGTGAGTCAACTTGGTGTAAGCCTTTAACTTAAGACTTGACATGTTATACATTGAAACATTTCTTGAGTCAACTTGGTGTAAGCCTTTAACTAAAGACTTGACATGTTATACATTGAAACATTTCGTGAGTCAACTTGGTGTAAGCCTTTAACTACAGAATTGAAATGCTATACATTGACACGTTTCGTGAGTCAACTTTGTAGGAATTGGTTCAAAATTTTTTAAAGTATTTGTTCAACTTGATGTAGGCATTGATTCAACTTGATGCATGCCTTGGTTCAACTTGATGTAGGCCTTGGTTCAATTTGATGTAGGCCTTCGTTCAACTAGATGTAGGCCTTGGTTCAACTTGATGTACGCCTTGGATCAACTTGATTTAGGCCTTGGTTCAACTTGATGTAGTCCTTGGTTCAACTTGATGTAGGCCTTGGTTCAACTTGATGTAGGCCTTGTTTCAACTTGATTCAAGCTTTGGTTCAAATTGATGTAGGCCATTTTTCCACGTAATGTAGTTTTTGGTTTAACTTGTTGTAGACATTTGTTTAACTTGATGTAGGTCTAGATTAAACTTGATAAAACATTGGTTTAACTTGATGGATGCATCGGTTAAACCTGACGTAGACATTGTTTTAATGTCATGTATGCATTGATTTTACATTGATATAGACCTTTGTTTAACTCAATGTAGGCCATTGTACAACATAATGTATGTCTTGGTTCAACTTGATGTAGACATCGGTTTAAGTTGATGTAAATCTTGGTTCAATTTGAAGTAGTTCTGAGTTCAACTTGACGTTTTTCCATGGTTAAATGTAATGTAGGCCTTGGTTCAACTTGATGTAGGCCTTGTTTTAACTTGATGTACGCCTTCGTTCAACTTGATGTTCGCCTTCGTTCAACTTGATTTAGGCCTTCGTTCCACTTGATGTAGATCTTTGTTAAACTTGATGCAGTCATTGGTTCAAATTTAGACCTTGGTAAAACGTGATGTCGGCCTAAGGTTCCAATTGCTGCAGGTATTTGTTTAACTTGATGTTGGATTTTGTTTGAAATGAATTAGTCTTTGGTTCTCCGTGATGTAGGCCTTGCTTCAACTTGATGTAGGCATCGTTTCAACTTACAATGTAGGCTTGTAACTTTCATTCAACTGATATCTTTTCCGCCACAATGGTATTTTTTTCTTTGTATGTATTTAAACATTTAAAACTATATCAGATAAAGTGAATTTAAAAAAAAAAACACAGTAGGTAATGAAATATCGAAGGCTTACATCTAACGATGAAAATTAAATCGTATCCATTGCAAAGATTTACCTTCTTTAGAATAAGCAAATACATCTCTTTAGAAGTGTCATTGAATTATTAAATTTTTCGAGTGAAAAAAAAAGTTTGAAAAGTCAAAGAAGACGAGGATGATGTTTGAATATATAAAGACATTACCGGACTTTCCTGACTTAACAATTTAATGTTTAAATATCTGAAACATAAGCGAGCTATCGGATTTTACAATTTAATTATAGTAAAAATCTACATGCAATTAATAGATCTGATAGATATATTATAAGTAAGGGCTTAACAGAGTGTTCAGTCAATCAGATTCAGAGTAGACAGCCTCTTGCATGTGAGTATAACATGATAATGTAAATTCAAATATTTGATTTGGCATCAGATACACCGCCACCTTTAAACATTATTGTCGATCATTATTTAACATAGTTTTAGTTTAAGATCAATATTTTCAGTACCACAAAATTTAATGAAAGTCACACAAATTCATTTCAGGTTCTGATCCTTGCGAGGATAAGAAATATGGTAAAGTTCCCCATCCTAAAGATTGTTCCAAGTAATATGAATGCCGTGATTACCATGGAACGGAAAAAAGCTGTCCAAAAGGCGAACACTTCAGTGCTCAGGTATAAGTTAATTCAATAATTTTTAAATTTACAAACACATAAGAAGATTTCTCTTTTACCTCATGACTGGCTTTCGACAATCACCAACATTGAAGTCTCATACATTTAATGTTTACAGGTAAAAAACTAAGTGTTCCATTGTCAACCTTGGGTTTTATTTATGTTCCATAGCGATGCCAGGGAATGCGTATTTTCTGCATATCAAGAAAAACATAATTTTCTGAAATGTTTTGAACTGATCTTCATGGGCGCCCGCACGGGGGGGGGGGAGGTAAGGGGGCACTTGCCCGCCCTCCCTGGATTGATTGGATACAAATTTTTTAGACAAAAATTGACACACACTTATTAGAGCAAAGAGAAAATAATGAGAAAGTAACTAAGCTGATGTCCTGTCCGTTCGTTCACCATACACATGCGCTACAGTAAATTAAAACTACATTAAAACATTACTAAACAATTTGTGCCCCCCCCCCTAGAAAGTTAATCGATCCCCCCCCCCTATAAAGTTTTCTTCGGGCGCCCATGCTGATCGCTTCTTATCTTCTTATTTTTTTTAACTCAAATATTTCTGCTCTTTGTCTTAGCTTAAACAAAAGAATTTATGTTGAATGGAGATATTATCACAATCTTAAAAAAAGTAGTTTACACAACACTTAGTTGGTCTTTTATTAAAATTCCAAATGTATTTGAATCCAAAAACCGAGTCATCTTTGAAAGAATGTGTGGATGCTGTTCAAGATTTTTCTTAATGAACCCAATGAAGTCAAACATTTCAAAAACAGATCAGAATGTAGTGTCGCCTGCATGAGATTAATATTTTTGTTTGAATCAAATTCGTGGTTCACTTTGGCGGATTATATTACGGCTATCCATTATTTGAGGAATCCAAACAAAACTGTATTTCTGTATTTCTATGTGTAATCCTCAATTATTGGAGAGGGGAGTGGAAGGGGGGGGGGAGGAAGTTTTTAACTTTTGAGTGACCGTGCCATTTGCCAGAAGCCTGTCTAAAGGTGTCATATTTCTAAGGCGGCTCTAAAGGAGGGGCAACAAATTGGTTTTGCTTGTAATAAATGGCTTAAATAAATGTTTTCCGATTGAAAAAAAAAGAGGATGGGGGGGGGGGGCGTAAAATTTTTCTTGTTCCTTGGCACTAAAAATCTAGTCACGCCTCTGTCAGTGGCGTAGGCAGAGCCACCAGAGTAGGTCAATTTTTCTTTAGTTTGAAGGGGAGTATTTGTGGACAACTGAAACGTTAATATCGATAAATAATCGAGTAAACCGGCGTGGCCATGCCAGACCAACACTAACACTAGCTTTTCCGATATGATGTGTATCTATCGTTGACTTTCAAGACCAACACTAAAACTAGCTTTTCCGATATGATGTGTATCTATCGTTGACTTTCAAGACCAACACTAAAACTAGCTTTTCCGATATGATGTGTGTCTATCGTTTACTTTCAAGACCAACACTAAAACTAGCTTTTCCGATATGATGTGTATCTATCATTGACTTTCAAGACCAACACTAACATTAGCTTTTCCGATGTGATGTGTGTCTATCGTTGACTTTCAAGACCAACACTAACTTAGCTTTTCCGATATGATGTGTATCTATCGTTGACTTTCAAGACCAACACTAACACTAGCTTTTCCGATATGATGTGTGTCTATCGTTTACTTTCAAGACCAAAGCTAACACTAGCTTTTTTCGATATGATGTGTATCTATCGTTGACTTTCCAGACCAACACTAACATTAGCTTTTTTCGATATGATGTGTATCTATCGTTGACTTTCAAGACCAACACTAACACTAGCTTTTCCGATATGATGTGTGTCTATCGTTTATTTTCAAGACCAACACTAACACTAGCTTTTCCGATATGATGTGTATCTATCGTTGACTTTCAAGACCAACACTAACATTAGCATTTCCGATATGATGTGTGTCTATCGTTGACTTTCAAGACCAACACTAACACTAGCTTTTCCAATATGATGTGTGTCTATCGTTTACTTTCAAGACCAACACTAACACTAGCTTTTTTCGATATGATGTGTATCTATCGTTGACTTTCCAGACCAACACTAACATTAGCTTTTCCGATATGATGTGTGTCTATCGTTGACTTTCAAGACCAACACTAACACTAGCTTTTCCAATATGATGTGTATCTATCGTTGACTTTCAAGACCAACACTAAAACTAGCTTTTTCCGATATGATGTGTATCTATCGTTGACTTTCAAGACCAACACTAACATTAGCTTTTCCGATATGATGTGTGTCTATCGTTGACTTTCAAGACCAACACTAACACTAGCTTTTCCAATATGATGTGTGTCTATCGTTGACTTTCAAGACCAACACTAACACTAGCTTTTCCAATATGATGTGTGTCTATCGTTTACTTTCAAGACCAACACTAACACTAGCTTTTTTCGATATGATGTGTATCTATCGTTGACTTTCCAGACCAACACTAACATTAGCTTTTCCGATATGATGTGTGTCTATCGTTGACTTTCAAGACCAACACTAACACTAGCTTTTCCAATATGATGTGTATCTATCGTTGACTTTCAAGACCAACACTAAAACTAGCTTTTTCCGATATGATGTGTATCTATCGTTGACTTTCAAGACCAACACTAACATTAGCTTTTCCGATATGATGTGTGTCTATCGTTGACTTTCAAGACCAACACTAACACTAGCTTTTCCAATATGATGTGTGTCTATCGTTTACTTTCAAGACCAACACTAACACTAGCTTTTCCGATATGATGTGTATCTATCGTTGACTTTCAAGACCAACACTAACATTAGCTTTTCCGATATGATGTGTGTCTATCGTTTACTTTCAAGACCAACACTAACACTAGTTTTTCCGATATGATGTGTATCTATCGTTGACTTTCAAGACCAACACTAACATTAGCTTTTTTCGATATGATGTGTGTCTATCGTTGACTTTCAAGACCAACACTAACATTAGCTTTTCCGATATGATGTGTATCTATCATTGACTTTCAAGACCAACACTAAAACTAGCTTTTCCGATATGATGTGTGTCTATCGTTGACTTTCAAGACCAACACTAACATTAGCTTTTCCGATATGATGTGTATCTATCATTGACTTTCAAGACCAACACTAAAACTAGCTTTTCCGATATGATGTGTGTCTATCGTTGACTTTCAAGACCAACACTAACATTAGCTTTTCCGATATGATGTGTATCTATCGTTGACTTTCAAGACCAACACTAACATTAGCTTTTCCGATATGATGTGTGTCTATCGTTTACTTTCAAGACCAACACTAACATTAGCTTTTCCGATATGATGTGTGTCTATCGTTTACTTTCAAGACCAACACTAACACTAGCTTTTTTCGATATGATGTGTATCTATCGTTGACTTTCAAGACCAACACTACCACTAGTTTTTTTCCGATATGATGTGTGTCTATCGTTGACTTTCAAGACCAACACTAACACTAGCTTTTTTCGATATGATGTGTGTCTATCGTTGACTTTCCAGACCAACACTAACACTAGCTTTTTTCGATATGATGTGTATCTATCGTTGACTTTCAAGACCAACACTAAAACTAGCTTTTTTCGATATGATGTGTATCTATCGTTGACTTTCCAGACCAACACTAACACTAGCTTTTTTCGATATGATGTGTAGCTATCGTTGACTTTCAAGACCAACACTAACACTAGCTTTTCCTATAAATGATAATGATCCGTTACATCTCTAGCTCAGTTACATCCAAAATGAACAAAATTTATGCCGGACATTGCGCACTAAAATAAAGGTTGATTTATTTCTGCGCTAGGTTGGTCTTGCTCGATAATGTTTTGTAATCACAAGATATGTCTTGATTCATTCACAATGCAAGAATACATTATAGCACACACCTGAATTGACATTTATAGACGCTTAACGTTAGAGCAGCGAGAGAGATTCTTGGTTAAAATGTTTGTTTCATGGCGTCAGATAGACATTGGGGCCTGCAAGTGGCCGTGATATGGTGGGATTAAGTTTGGGAATTAGTCGCATCTTCACTATCAACTTTAGAATAAATTTTAGGTACATGTGTGGGGATGTCATTTGTGGTATTTTATTTTAGTTAAACTGAAGAAGTAAGTTTACAAATATGTAGTCCATTCAATTATCTTTCATTTGATACCTAATTTGGTCTTACAGCCGAATGATAATATATATTTTTTAATATGTTTTAATCCCAACTTCTAACTTTTCGAACCCGGCTCCGAACAGCCACTTTGAATTCTTATACAACTAAAGCAAACTTTGTACCGTATTCAGTTGATTGAAATTTTTATTTAGTTCTTTAAAATGACAACATTTTAAAAAAAGTTTACATAAACTTAAACACATATTTTTTTTTTAAAACTAATTGATAGAAATGTTGTTTTTAAATTGACGTTTTCATCAAAAAGCTAGTTCACAAAAATGTCTCCTGTTTAAAGTAGATTTGTTCTTCTTACAAATTATGCTATCATCATACAATCTATAAATAATGGCTATTCAAATCCTATATTTCCGTTTTCCTTCTTAGAACCGTTTAAAAGCGTGTAAAAGAGCAAAAAGTAGAAAATAAAACAACAAATCTATGGAAAAAACGGGAAGTAAAGATTTCGAATTATTATGTGGGGCATCCAAATTATAGAATAGTGCGATATTTCAAATGAAAAAGTGTAAACCACTATCTAAATAAACATTAAAAAATAGGGATCGCCGATTATTTTACGCGAAGTGAAAGTTTATGTGTTACATATTTTGTATTGGGCCTAGGAACATTTTATTGGTTCCAAATTTTGTAGTTAAAAAAAAATATTATTGTAAAAATTATTCTCCGTGAGAAGGTGGCTTTCAAAAGGAATGTTAACTTTCAGAGGGAGTGTTGACTCTGATAGGGAGTTTTGACTTTGACAGGGAATTTTGACCTTCACCACGGTTGTTGAATGACCTGAAATGAAATACTTGTCGCAATCTGCCAAGTTTTTGCCTTTGTTAACCCAAATACGATGAGGACTATCCCATATTTCTGTCAAATAATATATATGATTACTATTTGAACATTACTTTTAGTTTAAAATTATGCAATCTCTTGAAAAGTGTATAATTCATTCGGCCTCCTCTTTTGACAGTGTATAATTCATTCTGCCTCCTCTTTTGACAGTGTATGATTCATTCTGCCTCCTCTTTTGACAGTGTATAATTCATTCTGCCTCCTCTTTTGACAGTGTATGATTCATTCTGCTTCCTCTTTTGACAGTGTATAATTCATTCTGCCTCCTCTTTTGACAGTGTATGATTCATTCTGCCTCCTCTTTTGACAGTGTATAATTCATTCTGCCTCCTCTTTTGACAGTGTATGATTCATTCTGCCTCCTCTTTTGACAGTGTATGATTCATTCTGCCTCCTCTTTTGACAGTGTATGATTCATTCTGCCTCCTCTTTTGACAGTGTATGATTCATTCTGCCTTCTCTTTTGAGAGAAAGAGAGAGTATATCGATCTTTCTGCTTTCACGTTTGACAGTGCATGAATTCTTCTTCTTCTCTTTTAAAGTGTATAATTCATTAGGCTTTCAATTTTACTGAACTATTTTTCGAAATCCATGTGTCAGATTGGTTGTTATGAAGGAGGGCTCCGGCCCTGAGCTATCTGATACTGTATTGATTTAGTCGTTGTCAGTTCAGCACGCCCGTCTCTGTGATTTCATTTGAGTGGCTAGGCGTTTGGACTGATAGAAGCACAACATTGGGTCAGACAGAAGTACAATGTTGAGATAGACACAAGCACAACTTTGGGAGAGACAGAAGTACAACGTTGAGACAGACAGAAGTACAACGTTGGGAGAGACAGAAGTACAACGTTGAGACAGACAGAAGTACAACGTTGAGACAGATAGAAGTATAACGTTGGGAGAGACAGAAGTACAACGTTGGGAGAGACAGAAGTACAACGTTGAGACAGACATTGTTTCATGGCGTCAGATAGACATTGGGGCCTGCAAGTGGCCGTGATATGGTGGGATTAAGTTTGGGAATTAGTCGCATCTTCACTATCAACTTTAGAATAAATTTTAGGTACATGTGTGGGGATGTCATTTGTGGTATTTTATTTTAGTTAAACTGAAGAAGTAAGTTTACAAATATGTAGTCCATTCAATTATCTTTCATTTGATACCTAATTTGGTCTTACAGCCGAATGATAATATATATTTTTTAATATGTTTTAATCCCAACTTCTAACTTTTCGAACCCGGCTCCGAACAGCCACTTTGAATTCTTATACAACTAAAGCAAACTTTGTACCGTATTCAGTTGATTGAAATTTTTATTTAGTTCTTTAAAATGACAACATTTTAAAAAAAGTTTACATAAACTTAAACACATATTTTTTTTTTAAAACTAATTGATAGAAATGTTGTTTTTAAATTGACGTTTTCATCAAAAAGCTAGTTCACAAAAATGTCTCCTGTTTAAAGTAGATTTGTTCTTCTTACAAATTATGCTATCATCATACAATCTATAAATAATGGCTATTCAAATCCTATATTTCCGTTTTCCTTCTTAGAACCGTTTAAAAGCGTGTAAAAGAGCAAAAAGTAGAAAATAAAACAACAAATCTATGGAAAAAACGGGAAGTAAAGATTTCGAATTATTATCTGGGGCATCCAAATTATAGAATAGTGCGATATTTCAAATGAAAAAGTGTAAACCACTATCTAAATAAACATTAAAAAATAGGGATCGCCGATTATTTTACGCGAAGTGAAAGTTTATGTGTTACATATTTTTTATTGGGCCTAGGAACATTTTATTGGTTCCAAATTTTGTAGTTAAAAAAAAAAATATTATTGTAAAAATTATTCTCCGTGAGAAGGTGGCTTTCAAAAGGAATGTTAACTTTCAGAGGGAGTGTTGACTCTGATAGGGAGTTTTGACTTTGACAGGGAATTTTGACCTTCACCACGGTTGTTGAATGACCTGAAATGAAATACTTGTCGCAATCTGCAAAGTTTTTGCCTTTGTTAACCCAAATACGATGAGGACTATCCCATATTTCTGTCAACTAATCTACATGCTTACTATTTGAACATTACTTTTAGTTTAAAATTATGCAATCTCTTGAAAAGTGTATAATTCATTCGGCCTCCTCTTTTGACAGTGTATAATTCATTCTGCCTCCTCTTTTGACAGTGTATGATTCATTCTGCCTCCTCTTTTGACAGTGTATAATTCATTCTGCCTCCTCTTTTGACAGTGTATGATTCATTCTGCTTCCTCTTTTGACAGTGTATGATTCATTCTGCCTCCTCTTTTGACAGTGTATGATTCATTCTGCCTCCTCTTTTGACAGTGTATGATTCATTCTGCCTTCTCTTTTGAGAGAAAGAGAGAGTATATAGATCTTTCTGCTTTCACGTTTGACAGTGCATGAATTCTTCTTCTTCTCTTTTAAAGTTTATAATTCATTAGGCTTTCAATTTTACTGAACTATTTTTCGAAATCCATGTGTCAAATTGGTTGTTATGAAGGAGGGCTCCGGCCCTGAGCTATCTGATACTGTATTGATTTAGTCGTGGTCAGTTCAGGACGCCCGTCTCTGTGATTTCATTTGAGTGGCTAGGCGTTTGGACGGATAGAAGCACAACATTGGGTCAGACAGAAGTACAATGTTGAGATAGACACAAGCAAAACTTTGGGAGAGACAGAAGTACAACGTTGAGACAGACAGAAGTACAACGTTGAGACAGATAGAAGTATAACGTTGGGAGAGACAGAAGTACAACGTTGGGAGAGACAGAAGTACAACGTTGAGACAGACACAATTTTAACTTTAATGAAACCCAAACAACTCAAACTCAAGTTGTCCAGATGAGGAAATAATTTGTTTTTATTTCTAAGATACAAAGCTTTTCTGTTTTTACGGCTGTCCCTGATCTCTATGTATTTAATCTCTATGTCAGAGGGGTTCACCAAACTTGTTTTCACGGCGGGCAGAATAACGGACAAAATGACCAGCGCTGACCGTATAATCACTCTGTACAATTAATAGTTGCAAGCCAGAACGAAAGCTCTGGGAGAAAAAAAGAAAACCTAAGTTCACTATTTAATGTTAATCATGGATGAGTGGCGTGCAAGGCACACAAACAAAGACAACCAACATATTTATTGACACAAAACGTAGCGAAGAAGGTGAGGTTAGCAAACAGAAAGTTACATCAGATCTGGTGAGGACATTTTAATCTCACAAACCAAGCAACACAAAATGTTCGCACAATTGATGAAACTGACGTTTGACTTTAAAGTTAGCATCAATGGTTGGTTTGGAATTGCTGCATCCCATCAAGAGAATTGGTTTTAGATGTTCATCATTCAAATTCGTTTGGCGTGATCACTCCACATTTTGCATGTTTGAAATTGTTAGCTTAAAGACATTAGTTTTTCGAAACCAGCAGAAAACTTCTCCAGTTTCAGAAACTAAACATCAGGTAAGCAGCTAGTGGGTAAAATTTAATAGTTTTTTTCTTCTCTGTGCGTCTGTTTCAACGAGTTGTTGGCTTGCCAATCAATGAGCTCCAATTTGAGTTCAACTGGCACATTATCAAGGTTACAATCATATGGATTCTGGAAGAGATGAATGTCAATCTCATAATCTTTTAAGATATGAAAATCTCTCAGAGGAATGCTTTTTCAAGTCACCAATATTGTTTTGATTTCGAAAAATCAAGATTGACATCTTCGTCGATTGTATCGCAAAACTGTTTGAAACATCCTCATCCTCATGTCACTTAGTCCTTGGACCGTTATGGTGCCACAGATGACATGTGAACCATCCTCCTCCATTCCTCTCTGTCTACGGACCAACGCACTGCATCGCCTAGTGTTAGTCCTGTCCCCTCTTTGATGCTATCATTCCATCTTTTTTATTGGCTTCCTCTTCTTCACCCTCCTCTTGTGGTGCCCTGCAATATTTCTTTGGCAAGCCCTTGTTTCCTTGTTACGTGGCCGAACCATTGTAGTTTGCAATTTTTCACAGTCGCCAGTAGGTCATCGTACTCTCCAATTGCCTGATGAACCCTTTATTTCACTGTATCATTGGAGATATGGTCCCTATAGCAGATGCCAAATATGATTCTGATGCATCTCATCTCCATCGTCTCTATCTTCCTTTCAAGATCGGGACTTATGACCAGGATTCGCAAGCATACAGGAAAAATGAAACAGTAAATTTAAAAAAGTTTTCTCCTTCCATTTGTTTTCCAATGTCAGCTTTCTCCGAGATCCTTTAATGATTCTGTAGAGATCACAGACGAAGTTATCTTTTCCCAGAAGTTTCAAGTTCAGTTCATTAATGTGGGATGTGATGTTGATCCAGAAATAACTGGATTCTGTCCACAAGAAACCTCTTAGTCTTTTGCAAGGCGAGCTTGCTGATGTATGATGCAGAATATAGCGCCCAGAATTAACAATAATTCCAATGTGAGTACTGATCGGATCCACCAGACCTTTCCCCACTCCAGGAACGGCATGACTCCAATGTACGTGCACCGTTCAATCACATGACTTAAATGTGTGTGCATTCGAGAAATTACAAGACCCCACATGTGCTTGCATTTGTTAAGAGACATGACTTCAATATACTTGATTTCATTAATGAACTCAGATTATGTAATCAAAGGCTTTTTATATAATTATAAAGCCAAAAGTCGATTGTAAATTAAAATTCTATAAGTAGGAACCTATTATTCAATAGCACAATATATTGTGTTGTTCAGATTATTTTGAAATGTTAAATCTTTCGTCTAATGCATTGTTTCAAACGATCCTTGTGTAAGTCAAGAAATAGCCACCTCGTCATCTGATTCTGTTTCAAGTTTCTCATTCTCCCAGTCAAGTTAAGAGTCACTTACCGATTCGCCTATCTTTATTTGATGTGATGTCTAAACTAATTTTTGATTTTACAATGATGTTTTTAATTCACGCTGCTAGGTCGTTTCGCGTCGCTACAACAGAACAAAATGGATGACGTCACCTGGACTCGTCGCGTTCATTACCTTTTGTTTTAAATTAATAATTTTTTTAAACGTCAAGTTGTATCAATGGAATACGTTTCGTTTTAATATAATTGTATTTCTCATCTAAATTCAAATATAAATATTTTTAAATTATGTTAGCTCCACCCCTTTCTCTCCCGGCGAAAACGCTTTCTCTTGTTCGACAGTGTAGTGTAAAAAAAAAATGCACATGTGATAAATAAATGTCCCTAGTAATCTACATTTCTTTGTATACGTATGATGATTATTAATGTAAGTTAATTAAAACGTCTTCTTTTAATTCCAGCAGTTTATCTTTCACATTCATTTACTACATAATCACAATTAAGCTAATTAGATCTAATCTGTCGTTTGACATTCTCTCATCAGTCAAGGGGCTGTGTCCCAATACGTCAGTCCGGTTGTTACGTCTCGACGACCCCAGTAACAGCTAAAAAAGGTTTTGAATTTTATGATTTACGCCAAATCTACATTGATTTATATGTTTTATTGACATGAAAGTATTTATAAAACGGTTTGGGAAAACATGTGTAATTAAAAAATGAAATATCCTGACATTTTTAAAACATTACATTAAAACATGCCGGCATCTTTATTTTCTTCAAATTTGATTGATCAATACATTATCAGTCGATAAATAATAGAAGCATATTGTCTGAGCATAATATAAAAAATATACTTATTATAAGACACATATTGACATGAACTACATTTTAAAAAGGGAAAATACACTAAGACATTTTTCAATGAGTTATATTTTTGGGAAAAATCAAACAAAAATAGATTACCTCTGATCTCTTTTAAATGAACATAATATTATATTAAAAAAATATCGATTGTGAAATATTTCCATCTTTGAAGCTAAAGACACACACACACAAATCGCCTTATTTAACATTTATTTATTTATTTATTTAGGCATTTTTATATAGCGCTTATCATAAAGCTCTAAGCGCTTTAGAGTTATTAAAACATGTAAACTAAGTAAATACAAATGAGACACTAGGATAGTAACTACTATTTCAGGATTAAACCGAAACAGAAAATTAGGTAGGGCAAATTCAGTTTGAATTTACAAAATGGAATAATTCGGAATGGTGTTTTCGTGACTAACGCTTTTAAAACACATGTTTATTGTATAAAAGGTTTTTGTATATGTCTTGGAAGCTTTACTTAAAGAATTACGTTATTTGACGCAAACCCAAGTATGTATTTTAGGAATGTGAAAAAATTGCAAAAAAGTTAAATAAAATCAATAATTTTTGCCACTATCATTTTAAACTCGTGAATTAAAGTAGTTGAAGAAAATATACAGGAATTCTGGAATGGGTTAATATGTATTTTAGGAATGTGAAAAAATTGCAAAAAAGTTAAATAAAATCAATAATTTTTGCCACTATCATTTTAAACTCGTGAATTAAAGTAGTTGAAGAAAATATACAGGAATTCTGGAATGGGTTAAATTGCAAATTAGATAATCTGTGCAGGACATGAGAGTAGACATAAATATAACTTAATCTATGCAGGACATAAGAGTGTATGTAAAGATAATATAATAGATACAGGACATAAGAGGGGACATACATATAACATTATCTATGCAGGACATAAGAGTGGATTATAAAGATAACATAATCTATGCAGGACTTAAATATATGTACAAAACCTTTCTAAAAATAAAGCAATAAATGTGAAACTTTTTTTAGGGGAATACTTTTGGTGTGATTTATCAAAAATAATAGGCCACAAAAAATTAAATAAATTATTAAAAACTTATTAGATTTAAGACGCACATATATTTATTCTCACCATCCACTTCTAAATGTGTATGAATAATCTTTGGGCGTCACCCCAATTTGGCCAATTTCTTAATGTCTCAAGACATTAGAACATTTTAGATTTACTGGATTAATTGGAAGAGTAAAATAAATTCTCACCATCCACTTCTAAATGTGTATGAATAATCTTTGGGCGTCACCCCAATTTGGCCAATTTCTTAATGTCTCAAGACATTAGAACATTTTAGATTTACTGGATTAATTGGAAGAGTAAAATAAATTGCGTTGATTATATTAAAAAAAAAAAATTATTACAATTTCATTTCGGAACAACATTATATTTTTATACGTATATGCAAATATTATTTTAAATGTGATGCGTAAATGACGTTGCTGAAATTCATAGATATGTTATTTTAAATATAAAGAGATTTTTTTTTTGAAAATAAAATGTATAATCTTTAATTTCATTTTTTTTGTTTGTACTTCATGAAAAGCCACTTAGTAACTGTATCAACGAATCTTTTGAACCCTTCCAAATATAGGTGACAAGATAAAATTTTGCTGTATTTCTCAGTTAAACGCTATGAGCAATCATATATATTTGAACTGTATAAAATTATAGCTAAATAACACAGATCAAATAATACGTGGAAGGTAGTTTCCTAAAAATAGTGCAACAAAAGTTAAATAATTGGAAAAGTGTTTCATAAATGAAGAAGGAATGGAAGAATAGAGATACACTAAAACGTCGGTAAAGATATGTCTATTTTATAACATGTTTGTACTAAGAGATGGCTATTTTATGACATGTTTGTACTAAGATATGTCTATTTTATAACATGCATGTAATATGAGATGTCTATTTCATGATAAGTTTCTATTTGCATTTTGTATACAACAACAAAAAAACTCTCACAGCCCAAGCAAAACCTGGACGAAGGCCTGCACCTGGACCTCAATCTCAATCTGCATCTGGACCTGGATCTGAATCTTACTCTGGATCTGGACATAAGCCCAGTAATTGAAATTTTACAAAAACTTTAAATAAGTAGCATTCTTTTGACTTAAGTCGAAAAATGTCAAAAAAAGTCACTAATATTTTTTTTGAAATTCAAATCAGTAACGTTTGTAAATATTATTTTCATTTTTGTGTTGTTAGATAAATACAATGAATCTTAAATGTGTGTACTCTGAATTAATTATTATACTCTTCGCATTAAAATAATGTAGGTCTATGTTTCTTTGAAAAATGTAATATATCTGTAAAATCGATTTCATTCTATCTATAAATTGTACATGAAAAGTCCCATTGAAACTAAATGGATTCAATCGTCATCCGAAATGCAACAATTTAGCTTTATAAGAAACAAGGAGACATTTGTTGAAAACTGTTTTATTTTATATGTTAGGGCCCACGATAATTTAATTGATCGTTCTGGATTTAGAAGTGTTGAAATACAAACAAGAAGTAAAAATAAAAATAGTCTATGCTTTGGCAACAACTATATAACAGTAAAATAAGTCTGTGGTCTGGGTAGCATCTATCTAAAAATAAAGTAATTTACCGATTCAAGTCTGTGGTCTGTGTAAGAACTATTTAAAAGTATAATAAATTACCAATTCAAATCTATGGTATGTGTAACAAATTCGTAAGAGAATAACAAGATACCGACTCACATCTATGGTTTGTTAAAAACTAAAATGTACCCAACATTTTAAATTATTTTTATACTCCACATCACGTGACCATTGACTTCATTTCTCTAACCACTATCCATACGTTTAAGTTTAAAAGTTCTACAAACTAATATCTGGGTCCTGTCACACAACATAACAACAACAGAAGATAAGCAGGTCACAAACTTTAGTCAATACGCACAACAATAATTGTCATGGATTCATACTGTCACACAACATGACAACAACATAGGATAATCTGTTCAAAAACTTTAGTCAATACGCACTACAACAATTGTCATTGATTCATACTGTCACACAACATGACAACAACAGGATAATCAGGTCACAAACTTTAGTCAATACGCACAACGCTAATTGTCATTGATTCATACTGTCACACAAAATGAAAACAACAGAGGATAATCAGGTCACAAACTTTAGTCAATACGTAGAACAATAATTGTCATTGATTCATACTGTCACACAACATGACAACCACAGAGGATAATCAGGTCACAAACTTAAGTCAAGACACTCAACAATAATTGTCATTGATTCATACTTACACATTTGAAACTAATACACTTGCAAAACTGCATTTACACCAAACATACACCAGTTCATTGATACTAACACACTTGCACCAATTCAATAATACCAATACACTTACAGTGATATATTTACATTTAGACACAAAAAATCAGCCAATTATAAGATAATGCGTCAGTGATCAGAGAAATATAATCTAGTATGTCTGTTATGGTGAACATTGTGAACAGAGTAATGTACGTGATTATGTCTGTTACGATTGGCATTGACATTGTGAACAGAGTAATGTAAGAGTAATGTAAGGGATTATGTCAGTTACGGTTGGCATTGTGAACAGAGTAATGTAAGGGATTATGTCTGTTACGATTGGCATTGACATTGTGAACAGAGTAATGTTAGGGATTATGTCAGTTACGGTTGGCATTGTGAACAAATTAATGTAAGGGATTATGTCTGTTACGGTTGGCATTGACATTGTGAACAGAGTAATGTAAGTGATTATGTATGTTACGGTTGGCATTGTGAAAATTCTCTTCAAAATCAACTCCCTCTCATATCTTAAATTTTTCTTTATTTTTTTTTTCTTAAATAGCATGTACTCCCAACGAGAACAAACTGAAACTATTTAACAAATATGACTATTTGGGGAAGGCTTACTACCTCTCACACAAACCTGAGACTGATGATACTGCATCTGCTGCTATATGTAAATCATTGTGTGGATACCTTGTCGAGGTGGACGATACGTCGGAAGAAAAAACAATCGCCACAATTTTATCACAAAACAAGGTCAGAGTAGTACTAGTTGCAGGGACAGACAAGTACAGGGATCGAATTTGGGAGTTTGATAGGAACAACAAGAATATGAAGTACATCAACTGGTGCTTTGGACAACCCAACTACATTGCAGCAAGTCCTGAACATTGCATTGCCTTTAATAATGAAGACAAATGCATGCACGATGTTTCTTGTATAATGAATTATTATATCAATTCTTACATGTGTGAATCAGCTTAAAAAAATCTCATTCTTTTTAATTTAAAATTGATTTACAAATGATTCCAAAAAGTTTTTAAATTTTCATATAAGCAAAGCTTTGATTTTTTTTTTTGTTAGATAATCAATTTTTAGTTCATAATGCTGTTGTTAACGTATGATGCTGCTAATTCTTTTTACTGCTGATACTAAATTATTTTAAGATTTTATAAAAACTGTACAGGAGCATTAAAAAAAATCCAAACCTTTTTTATGTCATCAAAATGTAGGAATTGTTGTGTATGAAACATGCATGCATAAGTAAAATTTCGATAGTTCAGTTGTGTTTCCACTCCATTTTTGGTAGTTTTACTTAGTAGTCTCGTAGTTTAATTTATTTTGATTTGTAAATTTTGTAAAACATTATTTGAACGTGAATTTTAACTGAGTATAATTGTAGTTTGGTGCTTTAATTGGATTTTAATTAGTTAAGTTGTTATAGTCGGCGTTTCGTATGGCAATGTAATGTCTTATGATAATTTAATAGCCCTTTATTGTCTTGGTGTGTGCATTTTTATTCCTCTTCTTGAATAATTAAATGTATTAATATGAATTTTTATTTGATGTTCTTGGTGGATATTTTTGTTTTAGTTGAGGGGGTTGTTAGAGTGTAATGGTAATGGGTATTCTTATTTGGTTATATTTTAAGTTTTCCTCATTGTTATCGGGTCATTACATATAAAGGTTGAATATTATATGTTTTGAAAATAATTTTCTTGTTCTATGATAATTTTATTTTGAAGGGTATTCAACGTTTGATGTTTTTTGGGGTATTCTAGTTATATAATTAAAGTCTTTTCAAATAGTGATACGTGAGTTAATTCTTATATTTTGTGGATTACAAAATGTCTTCTCTTGTTTTGGATTCTCTAAGTAGTGGTCTTGTATTTTAAAACTGTTTATATTGAGGGCCCATTTGGTTCCTAGTGAGTATTATTCTATGGTGATCTGATTTATTTTGATTGGTTCTCACTGTGAGGGTTCACTAGTCATAAAGTGGGTGATTTTTTTTTTTTAAATACGTGACTTTGTAGCATAACTTGTGCCTACATGACAAACATAAGAGGCAAAAATGTGTATTTCTAAACACATACTTTTAAAAATCAAGAATTGTCGGTTAATATATTGAAAACGGGTATTTAAAGTATAGCAAAATTTTGACCTTCGCCAATTTGGTTATAATTGTGCAAGAAGAGCAAAAAATGCAATATTTCTTTTATTGAAAAGACTTAACCAACACCTTGAACGCCCTAAACATTTGCTAGAGTGCCTTTGATAGACTTCACATCAATTATGCTAGAGTGCTTTTGATAGACTTCACATCAAATATGCTAGAGTGCTTTTGATAGACTTCACATCAATTATGCTAGAGTGCTTTTGATAGACTTCACATCAAATATGCTAGAGTGCTTTTGATAGACTTCACATCAATTATGCTAGAGTGCTTTTGATAGACTTCCCATCAATTATGCTAGAGTGCTTTTGATAGACTTGACATCAAATATGCTAGAGTGCCTTTAATAGACTTGCCATCAATTATGCTAGAGTGCTTTTGATAGACTTCACATCAAATTTGCTAGAGTGCCTTTGATAGACTTCACATCAATTATGCTAGAGTGCTTTTGATAGACTTCACATCAAATATGCTAGAGTGCTTTTGATAGACTTCCCATCAATTATGCTAGAGTGCTTTTGATAGACTTCACATCAAATATGCTAGAGTGCCTTTAATAGACTTCACATCAATTATGCTAGAGTGCTTTTGATAGACTTCCCATCAATTATACTAGAGTGCTTTTGATATACTAAACATCAAATATGCTAGAGTGCCGTTTATAGACTTATCATCAAATATGCTAGAGTGCTGTTAATAGACTTATCATCAAATATGCTAGAGTGCTGTTTATAGACTTATCATCAAATATGCTAGAGGGATGTTTATAGACTTATCATCAAATATGCTAGAGTGCTGTTTATAGACTTATCATCTAATATGCTAGAGTGCTGTTTATAGACTTATCATCTAATATGCTAGAGTGCTGTTTATAGACTGATCATCAAATATGCTAGAGTGCTGTTTATAGACTTATCATCAAATATGCTAGAATGCTGTTTATAGACTTATCATCAAATATGATAGAGTGCTTCTTCTTCTTCTTCTTCTATATCTTAAGGGCCCACGATCAATTTATTGATCATTTTGGCTCCTATGCATGTAGATGGGATTTGCAATGTTTCTGTTACTGGTGGTGATGAGGAAATTATGCACTTCCCCAAACTTCCGAACTGGCAATAGACACAAATGTGTCTAGTGTTGTCGCCTCAACTGTTCCTTTTGAAAGATGGTTCCAGTCCCTGATTGTCTTGGGCAGGAATGAGCAGCTCCTATACTGGCTTTTGCTGGTATGAGCCTGAATTGCCTGTCATGGCCTCGTCGCTGTTTATAGACTTCTCGTGAGCATGTAACAATATCCAAACACACCTTAATAAAAAATTTGGTTAGTTGCAGTTTTAAATATATTAGTGCTTCAAACTGATCAGTTTGAATAAATCCCCTACAACGTGTCAAGGTGAATGACCAGTTATCATTAACTAGGAAATAAGTATAGATTATACACAAAGTTGAGTTATCTCCCATGTCATGTGCACAATATATATTAATGAAATCCAGAGCCTATTCAATAAGGTTCCAATCAACAACATTAATAATGATACCAACATCGTTGTCTTAAAATCTGAAAAGAAAAGCTTCTAACGCAATTAATGGGCCAGATTTATCAGTTGGTGCCGTGAACATTATCTTCTGCTGAATGTAAGTAAAGAAACGTTGTCAATTTCCGGAGGGTAATTCACCCAATTAAAGATTTTTAAATAAATAACCAAAGTATAGAACAAGAAGAGACATATCAATGACTAGGTGGCACCATTTACAATATGCTGACATGACGTGAATGAAAGAGTAGAACAATGTTTGTTAAATTGGAATTAATAGACAGGGCAATACGATTGGAACTTGCCCACTTAGAGCGTTCCCTCAGCAAACAAGACAGATACAAATAAGACAAGGAACAGAGCACAGAAGAAAACTTTAGAGATCTCCTTAGTTGTTGCCGGAAGTAGGACTACAGGAATTAAAATAAAATAAATATTGGAACTGTTGTAAAATATGGTAGAGAATATTAAAGGATCAAAATCTTTAGGTAATAAAAAAATAAAGGAAACTTGAGTAAAATTAGTTGGAGAGTATTTGATTCATACCATACTGAGATATGGTGGCGGAAAGCTGAATAAATGTGTATTCCATGTTCTTCTCTCTGGTGTGTTTGTGCAAGAAATTAGTCTCGTAATGGATACATCTAATGCACCTTTATGTTGCTCTCTGTTTTAAAGTGAAGACACTGGTTAAAGTTTACCTTTTCCAATATCCCGAAAATGTTCTGTGAACCTAGTTACCTATCTTCTCTCTTTTTCGTTTACATACCAAATTGGCATTTACGGCACACAATCGCATTTATCTCATTACGACTAAAGCATTTGAAATCCTCTTTGATGATAAAGGCATCTTTAGGGAGGCTGGTGTTTTTAGTTTGAAGTGTACAGGGACAAGTCTTACATCGGCGTCTTGAGAATTGTTTAGTCCCAACTAAAGACTGTTTATTTCAAAGGTGACTGTGAACTAGATAGTCACTTAGATTTTTGTCCAAAGATCAAAAGAACCCTACATCAAACACACATTTGTGTTCAAAGAAAAGGAAAAGTAACGAATTAAAACTTTTTTCCAAAGATCCCTAATACTCTACATCATAGATACATTTGTTTTCAAAGAAAAGGAAAAGTAACAAATTACAAATGAAACAAAAAAATAAATATTTCTTTTAAAAAATCAAAAAATATAAAACTCTGAGCCATGCATGACTTACGGTTCATCACAAAAGACAAGAAAATTCAAGCCAATGCTGTTAGAAATGATGTTATTTGATTTTACTATGCCATAACGTAAGTGGCAATACACCATTCAAAAAATGTCTTCATAAATATAACCACAAATTTTTTTTTCGAAATGCCTGATATTTGCCCTTAAATCAGTTACCTTACATTAATCTATCGTCTTTTTTTTTACTTAAATTACACCTACACTCTTTACCCTACTTAGATACTACATATGCACCTTTTACTCTACTTAGACAAATATATTTTTCTAACGCTTAATTTTGAAACTCAAATCCATTATAATAAATTAAGCTTTCTCGTTCAAAAACATTATCATGATTTTACGACATTTCCACCCCGTCCCTTTACTTCCACAGTTCACCCTTTATCCACCCCTTCTCTTTCTTGACTCTATGATAACTCTTTTAGCACCAAATAACAACCAACAAACTCATTTGACATTATTCAGCAAATATTGCCGCCCTTACCTAAGCATAGGGGGCTCTGGGTAGAGGTAAAACCTTTTGATGTCTGTCATGCTGTATCCTCGGTGGGCAGCATCATTGGTCTTCATCCATCCTCTAAATCTCTCACATGTGGCTCTGGGTAGAAGTAAAACCTTTTTTTGTCTGTCATGCTGTATCCTCGGGTGGGCAGCATCACTGGTCTTCATACATCCTCTAAATCTCTCACACGTGGCTCTGGGTAGAGGTAAAACCTTTTTATGTCTGTCATGCTGTATCCTCGGGTGGGCAGCATCATTGGTCTTCATCAATCCTCTAAATCTCTCACATGTGGCTCTGGGTAAAGTTAAAACCTTTTGATGTCTGTCATGCTGTATCCTCGGGTGGGCAGCATCACTGGTCTTCATCCATCCTCTAAATCTCTCACATGTGGCTCTGGGTAGAGGTAAAACCTTTTGATGTCTGTTATGCTGTATCCTCGGGTGGGCAGCATCACTGGTCTTCATCCATCCTCTAAATCTCTCACATGTGGATCTGGGTGGAGGTAAAACCTTTTGATGTCTGTCATGCTGTATCCTCGGGTGGGCAGCATCACTGGTCTTCATCCATCCTCTAAATCTCTCACATGTGGCTCTGGGTAGAGGTAAAACCTTTTGATGTCTGTCATGCTGTATCCTCGGGTGGGCAGCATCACTGGTCTTCATCAATCCTCTAAATTTCTCACATGTGGCTCTGGGTAGAGATAAAACCTTTTGATGTCTGTCATGCTGTATCCTCGGGTGGGCAGCATCACTGGTCTTCATCCATCCTCTAAATCTCTCACATGTGGCTCTTGGTAGAGGTAAAACCTTTTGATGTCTGTCATGCTGTATCCTCGGGTGGGCAGCATCATTGGTCTTCATCCATCCTCTAAATCTCTCACATGTGGCTCTGGGTAGAGGTAAAACCTTTTGATGTCTGTCATGCTGTATCCTCGGGTGGGCAGCATCACTGGTCTTCATCCATCCTCTAAATCTCTCACATGTGGCTCTTGGTAGAGGTAAAACCTTTTGATGTCTGTCATGCTGTATCCTCGGGTGGGCAGCATCACTGGTCTTCATCCATCTTCTAAATCTCTCACATGTGGCTGCAAGCGCCATACCCTGGAAAACAGCCTGAGCTGGTAAACTAAACAATGTGAGGGGGTGGGGTTAACATATGTGAGGGGGTGGGGTCGTGTTAACATGACACCACTGGGCGTAGAGCCTCCCTGATCAAATCGCCGGCCAGGGCGCAAGAGTTCCTAGAATAACTTAAACGGCCACCTGTTCGTGACGAAGGTGAGCCACCTATTTGGAGTTCTTCGGCTGTTGTTAGGAATGGAAGGGGATGGGCGCCGACACGAGAACAGATTCACAATCCATACCAGCTTGGCCGTCATCCGGGTTACCAAGGGGCTGCTCCTACCGCTTTTGACCGGGAACGAAGTGGGACATACGCTATTGTCAGGTAAAAAACAGCAAGGAATAACATTACACTAGGTACCTGGAACGTGAGATCACTCAGAGAAATAGGCATGGTTGAAGAACTAGTGCATGAAAATGAGCAGATGCAGATAAGGCATCCTAGGTCTGTGCGAAATGAGATGGAAAAACTTTGGAGAAAGATCAACCCAAGAAACCACATACTTTATTTTAGTTGACGGGAGGACACACGAACAAGGAGTTGGCTTCCTCGTCCTTAAAAATATTAAGAGCAGTATTATAAGCTGTTGAGCAGTTTCAAGCTGGCTCATCTATCTTCCTATAGGGGCAACACCTTTCAACATCACCATCGTACAGGCGTATGTACCAACTACAGATTATAATGACGCATAGAAGGATGACTTCTACCATCAACTCCAGGATGTTCTAGACCAAACCCCCAAGAAAGACGTTCTTGTTGTTCAAGGTGATTGGAATGCCAACAGGAGAAGATGCCTATACAAACTGGAAAGGAACGTGTGGACGCCACTGTAACGCAACTTCAAAAGAGAGAGGTCTGAGTCTCAGTGAATTCGCCAGCTTCAACGAACTCACACTGGCCAACACATCAGGTGCACACAAAATATCTAGGAAAACCACATGGCATAGCACAAATGAGAAATACCACAATCAGATTGACTGCATCATGTTGCAAACACGATTCTGGTCTAGTATAAACATTGCCAAGACTGGCAGCTTCCGTGGAGCTGACTTTGGAAGCGACCACGATCTAGTCATGATGACCTTTAGGCTGCACTTAAATAGGGTAAACAAGCAGGGAAATAACAGAATTAAATTCAACCTTGAAAAGCTGAAGGATCCTAAAGTAGCAGAAGGCTTCCAATCAATAATAGAAGGAACATTTGCAGCGCTTAACATCATAGATGTCGACTGTTCAGACAGGGACACATTGATTGATAACATCAACACAGCTGTGACGGACGCAGCTCACAAAGTCCGTGGTAAACATCGACCAACCCGAAAACCATTGGTGACAGCTGACATACTTGATATGTGTGATAAATGAAGGCAGTTAAAGAAAACAAAAATGGTAGATACAGAAGGGGCCAATAAATATAGGACAGTTAACCAACCTAACAAAAAGGGTATGAAAAAGGCAAAGACGAATTGGATTGAAGAGCACTGCTATGCCATTGAAAACTACTTAAAGAAAAACAATAGCAAACAGGCATACCAGGTGGTGAAAGAACTAACTAGTGCAAAGCAAGGGCGTAGTACGGCCAGGTGGTGAAAAAACTAACTAGTGAAAAGCAAGGACTTAGTACTACCAGGTGGTGAAAGAACTAACTAGTGCAAAGCAAGGGCTTAGTATTGCCAGATGGTGAAAGAACTAACAATTACAAAGCAATGACTTAGTACTGCCAGGTGGTGAAAGAACTAACAAGTACTAAGCAAGGACTTAGTACTGCCAGGTGGTGAAAGAACTAACTAGTGCAAAGCAAGGACTTAGTCCTGCCAGGTGGTGAAAGAACTAACAAGTGCAAAGCAAGGGCTTAGTACTGCCGTACATGACAAAAATGGTAAATGTTTGACTGAGGAAAATTCTATGGACTTAATATTGCTCAGGGCTGTATAAAGAAAAGATAAAGATAGACCCAGAAATCCTTAATGTCCCTTCAGCAACAGGCAATGATCACTACATTGTTCCCCGCTCAGAAGTAGAGGCAGCAGTCCAGGCACTTCAAATATGAAAGTCCGCAGGAGTGGATATCATCCATACCAAGTTGGTGAAATTAGGTGGAGAAGCAACGACAAGCTATCTTTTTAATAATTGTAACAAAATATGGCTGACTAGGGAATAGAAAAACCATGGACTCAATAGCTAATCATCACCCTCTCCAAGTAAGGTAACCTACAGGTTTGCAAAAACTATCGAACTATTAGCTTAAGAAGCCATCCTAGCAGGTCATACTGAAGGTAATATTGAAATAATTTAACTCAATATACCGACAGTCCTTGTTGAAGACAAGGTGGGCTTCAGGCAAGGACGAAACACTACAGAGCAGATCCAAAATCTCAAAATGTGCGAAATGTGCTAAACAAAAACAACAAAAACTATACCTCGTTATTTTAGATTTCAAGAATGCATTCCACAGGGTTTGGCATGCTGCTTTATGGGCCACAATAAACCTAACCAAATTGGTATGCAACCTCTATGATAAGGTCACCAGTGCAGTCTTCTTCAACAAACATATCGGAGATTGATTCAAGACCTCGTTTGGAGTACGACAAGGCTGCCTGATCTTCCCAACTCTGTTCATCATCTTCCTAGAAAGAAGTTTGTATGATGCTCTGGAAGTGCATGAATAGACAGTCAGCATTGGTGGCAGAACAATCACCAACCTACGCTTTGCAGATGACATTGACGGACTGGCCGCGAACGAAGGAGAGCCAGCCAACCTAGCAAAGTACCTTGACATGACTTCATCATCTTATGGGATGCAAATCAGTGCCGAAAATACAAAACTGATGACATATAACACCACCGGCATCGCCACTGAAATTAAGGTCGGTGATGAAAGGCGAGATGCTGTAGACAGCTTCAAATATAGAGGAGCAATAGTTTTAGAAGAATTTTCCAAGCCAGAACTGATGTCCAGGATTGTCCAGACCACAACAGCATTAAAAAGGCTCAAGAAAAATAGGAGCAACAAAAATATAGCCACCAGCATTAAAATCAGGCTGATTCCCTCACTAGTCCTCTCAATTTTATTGTATGCCTACTAATCCTAGACATTAACAGCTGATCTTGAAAGGAAAATAAAGGCGATGGAGATGAGATTTTCAGAAACATTCTTGGCATCTATTAAAAAGACCATATCTTCAATGATCAAGTGAAAGAAATGGTTCGTCAGGCAATTTGGCAGTACGATGACCTAATTGTGACTGTAAGAAAGCGCAAACTACAATGGTAAGGCCACGTGACAAGGAAACTAGGGCTTACCAAAGAAATCATGCAGGGCACCACAAGAAGAGGGAGAAGAAGAGGAAGACAAAGAAAAAGATGGGAGGACAAAATCAAAGAGTGGACGGGACTGAAACTAGGCGATGCCGTGAGACGTGCAGAGGACCAAGACAATTGGAGCAGAATAATTCACATACCATCTGTGGCGCCCAACGGTCCAAAGACTAAAGGACATGATGAAGATGATGATGATCCTAAGCAATATTACCTCCGCCATTGAAAGTTGTGAAGGCACAAAATAAAACAAACGACAAGTTTGACCCATCCATAAACATATGTCATATTAAAGGAGGTTATGGTGTTAACAATACGATGTAATGCTACTAATTGTATCTCGTTACGGTGTACGATTATATAAATTACATGGGTTGCTTTTAAGGTGGGATGTTGCTAATCAAAGTTGACTTCGTGGCTGTTAAAGAGCGTTTTGTTTTTCATTATTATGGGTTGTAGAGCTGGTTATAGGGTCAATTATGTCTAAATTGTGCGTTCATGTCAGTGAGTAAAAAAATGTGTTAATAACTGGTTAAGAGAATGATATGAATGGTATACGGTGTTGATTTGACCGGGTCAGGGGGCTTATTATAACTTGTAAGGGGGCTTATTATAACCTGTAAGGGGGCTTATTATAACCTGTAAGGGTGGTTTATTATAACCTGTAAGGGGGCTTATTATAACCTGTAAGGGGCTTATTATAACCTGTAAGGGGGCTTATTATAACCTGTAAGGGGGCTTATTATAACCTGTAAGGGGGCTTATTATAACCTGTATGGGGCTTATTATAACCTGTAAGGGGGCTTATTATAACCTGTAAGGGGGCTTATTATAACCTGTAAGAGGGCTTATTATAACCTGTAAGGGGGCTTATTATAACCTGAATGGGGGCTTATTATAACCTGTAAGGGGGCTTATTATAACATGTAAGGGGACTTATTATAACCTGTAATAGGGCTTATTATAACCTGTAATAGGGCTTATTATTATAAACTGTAAGAGGGCTTATTATAACCTGTAAGGGGGTTAATTCTACTTTGAACTGGCGTTTTTTACTGTGGTTTGTGGGGCTGATAATAGTGCTTTAATAAAATGATCATAGTTTGTTAAAGGGGTTCATTAGAAAGGTTTCAAGTTTCACTTTAGCAGAGTTACGGGTTTGATCAAATTCAATGTACGTAGTTCACTGTAGTGTAATTCAGGGTTGATGAAAAGTAATTACCGAGTTGTGATTTCCACAGCTATTTTCAACCTTATGTCATTGCATATAAAGCTTCGAGCTAATTTTATTTTTTTTAAACAGTTTACATTTTGAACATTGATTTCATATTTTAATTACTTTGTTCTTTTAATTTTTTTTTCTTTTTGACTGTTTATAACTTTTAAAACGGTTGTAATTTGACAATGCATAAACAAGAACTATGCACCAAGCTTTCAACAAAATGTAACGCTCCACTTTTAGGACGTGAACAATTTTTCACCATTTCAATGGTGCATAAAATATGTTGAAATAAAATTTTAAAATATACATATTTCAATAAAGCTCTTTATCCCTAAAAAAAAAAATTGTTAATCATTTTAAACAAAACAAATCTGTCCTTTTAACAGTGAAATAGAGTTCATATTGCTAATCATGTTCATGACACAACGGGTGCAAAATTTGAAAAGATTGGATGTTATGCAGACGACGTGTTTGCGTCACTTTCACCGAGCCGTGAACTCTGTCTGACCCCAATGTGGCTGAGTTAGTAATGGGCGTGGCTTATTTCCTTTTGATCTTGGCCTTGTTTACTGCTACAACAAACTAAAAAATAATTTTTAAAGTTAATGTAAGTGAAACATATGTAGTTCGTAAAGCGACATCTAATGGCCTCTAGTGAGATCTTCTGCAGACATTGCTCAAGTCCGTTAAAGGTCGTGTTCTGTCACATGATATTGGAGATAATTTAAGAACATAGTGTTATATTTCACACCACCTGAGAGGAATTCATGGCTTTCCAGGGTCACTCACATGTGTGAACCAATTGGCTACAGACATTGGAGAAGACTGTTGTGAAATTACTTTTGTATTAGGTGTGTGAGAACTACTCTCTGAGGAGTGTCACACCTGTTCGTGTCTAGTGGTATTAGTTTAGGTCGATTTCACACACCAAAGGGTCATAATAACATAATCAACTATTCTTTAAATATCAAATACTTTAGAATACCAATGTAAATAAAATGACTAATTTATTTACATGTATATAAAACAATGGTGAAGTATATGCAAACAACATTGCAAAGGAAATTATCTAAATTCTATTTCCCTATGAACAATGGCCTCCCATATAGCCTATGTATCATCATAAAAGGTTGCTTTGCTTTGTAACTCAATTTTATACACTCAGTCCTTTCACATTTAACTTAAATCAGTCAATCGTGGCTTGAACGTCTGACTTGAATATCTGAATTGAACATCTGACTTTAACGTCTGACTTGAACATCTGACTTGAACATCTGACTTGAACATCTGATTGGAACATCTGAATTGAACATCTGACTTGAACTTATGACTTGAAATTGTGACTTGAACTTTTGACTTGAACTTATGACTTGAATTTCTGACTTGAACATCTGACTTGATCGTCTGACTTGATCTCTGACTTGATCGTCTGACTTGATCATCTGACTTGAACTTTTGACTTAAACTTCTGACTTGAAAATCTTACTTGAACTTCTGACCTGAACTTCTGACTTGAACTTCTGACTTGATCACCTGACTTGAACTTGCACAAAAGTGAGATCACTTCAACGTAGAAGTGAGTCTCTGGTGCTATCCTTCGTGGCTCTAGGAGCTGTCACGCAAGGGGACTAAACAGCAATGCGATGCTATTTAATTACTTCCAGGAGTGGAGTGAATTCTTGACCTCGTGGTCGTTCAGGGCGATCACTGAGGTAGATTTACGGCAGTAAGATACAGAGATCCATTCACTTGGGAAAGTGAACTCTTCATCCGGTGTACCTCATGGTTTGTCAGGGCGATCACAGAGCTAGATTAACGGCAGTAAGATACACAGATCCATTCACTGGGGAAAGTGAACTCTTCATAAGGTGTAACTCATGGTTTGTCAGGGCGATCACAGAGCTAGATTAACGGCAGTCAGATACAGAGATCCATTCGCTGAGGAAGTAGACTCTTCATCCGGTGTACCTCGTGGCTTTTTAGAGCATCATGCAGGGGGATGAAACCAGCCACAACAGTACCTTCTGGGATACCTCTTCCCTAGTACGCTGTGGTAGGTGTATGTGGGACATCTCTTTGGGAGGAAAATCTTTAAGCTCGTGATCCTTTGGTTGTAGGCGATGAATTGGTCTTCCGGAGGTGGCTCTTGTGGGGGGGGGGGTTCGCAGACTTTGGCCTCAGTATATCAATTCCTCAATTCAGCTGCTTGGTGCGGTTGACTGTGCTGAAATTGTACGGCGATATAGCAACCAGGATATATTATAATGATGATAAAATAAAAGAAGGGAACAATTTTTCCAATATTCCTGAATTAAAAAATCCCTCTCTAGCGGCAACGAATTCAGATCGAGGCGTCAAAGAAGATATAAATTATCCAAATTAAATATCCATTCTGGATAGCTGTATTCATCTTACCCATAGTCGGCGCAAGCATAGGTGCCTAGCGTCGACACGTGGCAATGAATATTTCATACATTATTATACAACAACTTAATAATATACAGGATGGATTGATAGGATATATCCAAACTGTAACACAACTAATCTGACATGGCGTGGGATCTTATTTCTTATGCTGTGGGTTATGTCAGTAGTATGGTTACTTATGTTATGTTGATATTTCAGGATGCCGACTAAGGCTTCTTCATTCTTCCACTTATAATCCGGGCACGCAAATTACTGAATCCTGGTTAAACTTACAGTACTTTATTGAACACACTTTATATTGATAATATTAATAAATAATCCTTGCATGAATGTAATTTCACATATATATCTATAGTATTCCATCATTAAGAAAGACAAGTCCTCATACTAAACTGTCAACTGTCTAATCACACAGCTCTCACGCTACTGACTCTACTGCTCTGCGCTCAGCTCTCTACTATCCCAGTCAACTCATACTTTATTACCAGCAAAGCGTGGAAAACAACCGCTCTGACAAAAACATAATTTTACTCTCCAAAAACGGGGAGCTCACATTTGTATCTCAAAATACAATTCATTGTCCTCGTGGACAAAAACATGGTCAACACCATTCATTGTTCACTCATGCTACCTCTCTGTTTTCATGTGAAAACATTGTCCGTTACACAAACATTTGTAATGGATAGCATAATAGCTATCCAGTAGCCACATCACCACCCATACGATGGGATGAAGTCAACATAATTAAAACTCAAAATGGCCGCCACGTGCTCAATGATGAAAGCACGTGTCAGACATTGAGCAAATGTAAAGTACGTGTGAATAAATTAACTAAATGTGTACATGGTAATACAAATATGCAATTAAAGAAATGAAATCAAAATGATTGTTCACTCACTACGTTTAGATATAGACGGCTCTGTGGTGCTCTAAGTAGTGTACTACTATTTTGAGAGTCGATCAACAGAAAGGTCGAATTGAGTTATGCAACCGGCTTTTATACTCCTCTTTTGCTAATTGCCTATTGGACGATCGCTACCACGTGATAGCCGATTCCAAAGCTCTCCATAATTTGATGCATGACGTAAAATGATCGCTCACCCCCAAAATGAGACATGGCTGTCTAGACAAGGGTTCTTTACCGTTTTCCTGGGTTTTAATTTGTATCAGTTCAATGACTTCGTGTGAGTTATAGAGTGATCAAGGGAATTAACCCGTCCTGACCTTGAATGGGATGGGGCGGGCGTCTATGTTGGTCGTTATAATTAATGGAACTATTTATGTCCGCTCCATTTCATCCCATGTATGCAGTGTTGCTTTCAGGCATAGCTCTGGGGGGGGGGGTTGGAGACGCACCCTCTTTACTTCTCTGTCATATTGCATTTGTCATAATGTAAAAATCCTGGATGGTTGGTATTCTCCATCCATTTTCATCTTTTGTTGGTCCATTTATTTTCCTGAGAACGTTTCTCTCCCATTCGCACCCTCTTTACTTCTCTGTCATATTGCATTTGTCATAATGTAAAAATCCTGGATGGTTGGTATTCTCCATCCATTTTCATCTTTTGTTGGTCCATTTATTTTCCTGAGAACGTTTCTCTCCCATATGATCAATGGGTTTTCTGCCATTTTGTAGGGTCCAAGTTTCAATTGCATATGTTACAATTGGTCTAATTACAGTTTTATAAATAGTTTTCTTTCTTTCTCTTGTAATGTTTTTACTTTTGAGTATTTTGTGACTACTGACGTATACCCTACTTCAGGCTGATATTCTTTCTTTTATTTCTGCTCGTAATTTGTTTCTTTCATTTACTAAAGAGCCTAGTTATTTGATTTGATTTACCTTTTCAAACGTGTGGTTTCTTATTTTATTGGCTTAATCTGTCTGTTTGACTCTTACAATTGTCATGTATTTTGTTGCTTTTTTTTTGTTGTTAGCTTCCAGCCCTGCTGGTAGTGATGCGTCTTGTAATTCATTAAAGGATTTTGATACGTCTGTAATATCTTTCCCTAGAAGTGCTATGTCATCAGCCTATGCAAGATACTAAAGGGGTTGAATATAGAGTGTACCGATTGGTTGTGTGTCTTGTGTTTTCCTCAGAAAGTATCATGTTTATGTTCCTCTGGAGTCCATAAATATACTTCTTATAACTCTCTCTAAAGTTAGGTTAAATAGCATACACGACTGTCAGTCTCCTTGTCTTAGGCCTCGACTAATCTTAAAATTCCCTTGAATATTCTCCTTGAACCTTGATTTTGCTTTTTGAGTGTTCAATATTACATGTATCAGTCAAGTCATTTTGATGGGTATGCCAAACTCCTGCAGAATTTCATACATTTTTTTCTTTTGGTGCTGTCATAGGCCATTTTATAGTCCACATAGAGTTGGTGTACTAGGATATTATATTGATAACATTTCTCTAAATCTGATCAGTCATTGGTTTGTTTTGCCTGAATCCTCATTGGTAATCATCTAGTATTTCTTCAGTGTACGGTTTTACTCTTTTGGCAATCAGCCTAGTCAGTATTTTCTATTTAACATTTAATTAGGAGATTCTCTTGCAGTTTGTGCACTGAAGTTTGGCGTCTTTCTTGTGTATTAGGGTTAATAATGATGTTTCCCATTCTGTGAATTTTCTCTTCTTGCCAAATTTTATTTAAAAGTTTATGTATCTAAGTGTATAGTTTAAAGGTGACACAAGTAGAACAAATTTAGTTTACGTCTCACTGGAGGTGAATTGAAGATGTCCTTCATCGTTATTTTGGCTTATTATGGCACTTCCACCCTAGACAGAGATTCATCAGCGCTGACGATTAAATGATCCCCGATTTCGGTATTGTTAAATCCACTGCCTAGTGACGCAGTTACTATTAGTGCAGCCATGGGCGGGCAAATATTTCTGCTGTCCTTCCTTTCCCGATACAAAATCTGCAGTTGTCAGAAAATGCCAAATCTGCAAAAAAAAAAAAAAACAAAAAAAAACAAACAAAAAAGTAACACCTCTGCGTACCACCCCATCCACCTCATTTCGACGCCACTAACAGGTGCCTATCTACAGTGTTTGGTTTTAAGGGACAATATCTTTGTTACGCCCCACCCCCGCAAACCTTGGAACTAATTTCAACCGTTAAATAACATCAAAGCCCATTATACTTCCCCCCCACCGCTAGTCTGGCGCCCCGGGTCATATGCCCCCATTCTGCCTACTTAGCTACGCCTTTAGCCACTGGCAACTGGCACAACCCCTCCCTCCTCCACCCCCCCTCCCCCCCCGCCCAGGATTATTTGAACTGATACCCCTAGAAAAATATCTGAAAGAAACATTGCTCGTGATTCAAGTCGTTAGGATCAAATTACTACGCCATCATCTCATAAGAATGAATAATAGGGTCGTGTGAAAAAGTCTGGTCAACTTGGTCTGTAACAAGAGTTGATGTTGTAGTTGTAGTATTTTTTGCAGAGGCGTTTCGTTTGACGATGTAGTTGCAGTTTTTTGTTGCATCGCTGATTGTATTTAATCTTGGAGTTTTAGATTTTCAGATTTGACTGTGTTTGATTTTGAAGTTTTAATATTAGTGTTATGTTTTCATTGTTTTTATTTCAAACAAGTAACATAAACATATATGTACATAAATACAAGTTCTCAATCAGGTGTTGACTTTCTGCTTGCGTCCGGAACACGGTTCATAAACACACACACTCTCTCTAGTCTCTCTGCGCATGCGCGCTGTGTCCTTGGCTGGCTATCGGTACGGGCCAGTCCGCTAGTCCACCATAACACCTCCCCGGACAATTACAAGTCCAGTAACATTGGTGCTCGACGTTGTCTTTGAGATCTTCTGGGTATGACATAGTCTGAAGGTCCTGG
The DNA here is from genome assembly GCA_964033795.1 of Lymnaea stagnalis. NCBI lineage: Eukaryota > Metazoa > Mollusca > Gastropoda > Lymnaeidae > Lymnaea > Lymnaea stagnalis. The sequence continues at coordinate 190,605 of CAXITT010000343.1, read as the reverse complement.
ATATCGAGGGTTAATCTTCTTCTTATGTGGACTTGGAGTTGCTGGATTTGTAGAAGGTTGATGACTCAGGGCTGCCTGAGCTGTTGGATAAAGATTTCCTGTCATTATATCCAAAGCTGGTTCTGAATCTTCTTCTGCTCCATACCTTGGGCGAAGTTGGTCTAAATGGCTCTTCCAAATGGGACCATTTGGATAAATCTTTACCTTGAAGAGACGTGGACCCATAACTTGGATGATTGTACCGGGAGCCCATCGTGTTTTAGAGTCTGTTGCTGTTCCATATACTCTGACGTAACATGGATCTCCCCGGTTAAATGATCGCCTAGGACTTCTGTTTGTCCCATTGCGAACGGCTATTTTTTTAAGATGCTGTCCCTGTGCTCGGTGAGCAGGTGAGGGAACTAGAGTATCAATAAGTGTTCTTATTTGCCGATTGTTCAGCAGTTGGCTAGGTGATAATCCACTTGCCAATGGTGTTTTACGATACTGACGTAGAAAGTCTTGTAGAGATTCCTTTAAAGGTAATGAGGATTTCTTCAGTGAACTATTGAAACTTTGAATCAGTCGTTCAGCAGCTCCATTTGTAGCAGGATGATAGGGAGCGCCTGCAAGATGTACAATACCCCTCTCCTTACACCAATGCTGAAATTCTTCTGAGATGAAGCAAGTAGCATTGTCACTCACTATAGTGTGTGGATAGCAAAAATGAGCAAAATCTTCCTCCAGAAGATCAATGGTAGCTTTGGTCGATGTAGATGTTGTCCTGTGGATACACGGGTACTTTGAATAAGCATCTATCACCACCAGCCAATGTGATCCCTTAAAGTTAATTGCATGATCGATATGCACTCGACTCCATGGTTTTTCTGGCAGCATCCATGGGTGGATACCTGCTTTGTTGGGTCTCTGGGGTGCTCTGCACATGCTTGGCATGTTCGACCTATCTCCATGATTTGAGTATCAAGTCCGGGCCAATATACAGATGATCTTGCTAACTGTTTCATCCGCTCGATTCCAAAATGTCCTGTATGCAGGATTTGGAGAACTTGAGCTTGTAGTATTTTTGGTACCACAATTCTCGAACCATAAAATAGACAATTCGACTCCACGGAGAGTGAGTCTTGAATATTTTTAAAAGCTGCTATATTAGCTGCATCCTTGTTCAAGTGTTCTTTGTTTATAGAGGAAGGCCATCCCTCTTGACAATATCTCATTACTGTAGACACAGTAGAATCTTTAAGTGACTCTTTAGCAAGGACTCCTGGGTCTGTTGGTCTGATCTGTAAACTGATTTGTTTGATCATACATACAGCATCCATGTCTGCTTCACTTTCTTCCACATAAAAAATGTCATCAGGCCCTGAGGGTAGACGACTAAGAGCATCAGCATTGCAATGTTCAGTTGTTTTACGGAATTCAATAATATAGTCATATTGACTCAATGTAAGAGCCCATCTGGCTAAACGATTTGCTGCCAGTGCAGGTGTTCCTTTTACTGAACCAAATATACTTATCAGTGGTTTATGGTCTGTCACCAACACAAACTTTCTTCCATACAGATATTGATGGAACTTTGATAATGCAAAAATAATTGAGAATGCTTCCTTTTGAATCTGACTATATTTGCGTTGTGCTGCTGTGAGGGTTTTTGAAATGTTAGCAATAAGGCGTTCACTACCATCAGGATATCTGTGGAACAGAACACTTCCTATGCCAACATTAGAGGCGTCACAGGATATGCCTATGTCTAGAGTTGGATCATAGTTAGCTAGAACTGTATCAGAAGAAAGCAATTTCTTGACTTTCCTAAACGCTTCTTCTTGTTCTGTTTTCCAGTTCCATGATACGTTCTTTTTCGTTAAATAATATTATGGCTCAAGTACAGTTGATAGGTCTGGTAAGAACGTGTTGTAAAACTGCACTTGACCAAGAAATGACCGTAGACTGGAAATATCTGTGGGTGCTGGCATGGATATAACTGCATCTAATTTGGCTCCTTTTGATATGCCATTGCTTGATAATTTATGCCCTAAATATTCAATTGATTCTTGGGCAAAAATGCATTTTTCCTTCCTGCACTTTAATCCATTATCATTGAGTCTGTGTAATAACCTGCGAACGTTCATTACATGGTCTTCCTCATCCTTTCCACTAACTAGAATGTCGTCCATGTAAACTGCTACTCCAGGCAAGTCTTGTGTAAGTTTGTCCATGATTTCTTGGAAATATGCAGGTGCTGAGGTAATACCGAATGGTAACCGTGTTTGCAGCAATACACCTCTATATGTGCTTAGTGCCAATTTCTCTTGGGATTCTTTCGCCAGCTTGATCTGATTATAATCATCAGCTAGATCTTTTTTTGAGAAATAATGTCCACCTGCTAACTTCCTCATGAGGTCCTCTGGTAATGGCATTTGGTACCTGGGTGTTTCTAACTGTTGATTTACAGATTTTGCATAGTCCCCACAGACCCTAATTTGTGACTTTGTTCCTGTGACTGACTTCTTTCTCACTGGAACTACCGGAGTGCCCCATTGATTGAATTGTACTGGTAGCCATACTCCTGAGGATATTCCAGCTTCATAACCCTCTGCTAGCTCTGCCTTTACTTCAAATGGAACATTTCTAGGTTTCACATAAATGGGTTGTGCATTTGGCTTGAACTTAATTTCTAGCTCCACATCCTTCAATAGCCCCAGACCAGGTTCAAACAGCTTCGGGAATTCCTTACAGATTTGTTCACAAGCTACGCTCAATGAGTTTTAATTAGCAATGTGATTTATCTTTGTTTGAAACAGTGCGTCAATTGAAATCTTGAGGTTATTTATTGCAGTTCTGCCCAACAAGTTTAAGTTATGGTTTTTCACTACTACAAATTACAAATTTGTAGTTATTTCCCCTGCTTCAGCCGTTATCTGCACACTTCCCAAAACATTAAGTAGGTCACCCGACGCTGACTCGTACTTGACCGCTATTGGGCTCAATGTGGGTTGTCCCAGCTTTCGCCAAACAGATTCAGACATAAAATTTTCTCCGGCTCCAGTGTCAATTTCAAATGCAAACATCTTTCCACCTAAAATGAGATCTTGAATAAGGGGCGGGATAGTTTTTATTTGATTTTGCCTTCTTATTCTTTTTAGATGAATCGGTTTCTGGTTTGGAGCATTCTCTTTCTTATTTAGACAAACTCTTTTGAGATGTCCTCTCTTGTGGCAAAAGCGGCAGATCACGTCTTTGTACCTGCAGACATTTCCTTTATGGCCTCTTACTCCACACTTGCCACAAGTTACACTCGGAAAATCTTGTCTCTGAGATGGAGAAAATTTCTCTACTGTCTGATGTTGTTTCTTTCTGTGTGACTGAATTTTATTGATAGGCGTTTCTTCATGGAATGTTTCTTTGGCACATTTCGCTGCCTCCTCTGTTTCAACAGCTATTTCTACTGCCTTGTTGAATGACAGTTCAGTGTCCTTCATCCCAAACAAAATTTTTAATACAGCCTCGTTCTTTACAGAGCACATGAATCTTGTTCGTAAATCTTCATCTAGTGGATTCTTGATATTACTAAACTCACAAGTCGCTGCATCCTGTCGGATCCTAGCTGCCAATTCTTTGATTGTTTCCCCCGGTTTTCTAATAGAATCGGACCAAAATGTGAACCTTTCCCTGATTACAAATTTGGTGGGGTCAAATTGATCCATCATTATTCTATATATTTCTTCTATGTTCAAGTCATTTAAATTTTGTGGTGGTTCTTTTTGTTGTACGATGGTTGATAACATTTTATGCAGCTCTGGCGTCTGGCTTGTTAAAAAAATGTGTGCCTGCCTTTCCTTTGGCACATTATTTGCCAACACGAAGGTCACATATCTAGCGTAGTAGTCTGTGAACGTTTCCTCGTTACTATTGAAATGTGTAAACTTCATATTCGTAGCCGTATTACCTGTGGCTAGTTTCAAAAGTAGCTCGTTCTGTTGTATGAGCTTCTGGATAATGTCAGCTTGGGTCAGAGTTGACTCCATTGTGTATTTACTTTTTCCGTTCCGTGAACTCAGTCGTGCGTATCAATTATGAATCGGTTGTACTGAGTTGTACTGAGTTTTGTATTGAGTTAACACTGACCATCATACTGCGTTGTTGATGCTGGTCGATACCACACTGTTATGTTTATACTGGCCACCATTTTGTTATGTTTATACTGGCCACCATTTTGTTATGTTTTCATTGTTTTTATTTCAAACAAGTAACATAAACATATATGTACATAAATACAAGTTCTCAATCAGGTGTTGACTTTCTGCTTGCGTCCGGAACACGGTTCATAAACACACACACTCTATCTAGTCTCTCTGCGCATGCGCGCTCTTTACTTGGCTGGCTATCGGTACGGTCCAGTCCGCTAGTCCACCATAACAATTAGAGTAATCGGTTTACTGTATTTGATGTTGTAGTTGTAGTATTGTATGCAGCGGTTACTGTATTTGATGGTGTAGTTCCATTATTATTGCATCCATAACTTTTTTTGTATGTTGTAGCTACATTTTCTGCGGTGACTGCGTATTTTAATTTGTATTTGCAGTATTCTTTGCAGAGGTGATATCATAAAATGATGTAGATGCAGTATTGATTATATCGGTAACAGTATTTGTTGCTGTAGTTGTAGTTCTCTTTGTAGTGATAACATTGTACAATGGTGTCGTTGTACTATTGGTTAGAGCGAAGACAGTATGTTTTGCTGTAGTTGTTGTATTGTTTTCAGACGTAACTTTAAAAGTTGTTATTTTGTAGTATTAGTTGCTGTTGTGACTGTATTGGATTTTGTAGTTCTAGTGTTGATTACACATGACACTGTATTTACTGTTTCAGTTAAAGTACAGGTTGCTACGGTGATTGTATTTGATGTCGTAGTTGTAGTTTTAGTGGAAGCGATAACTCTAGTCAATTTTGTAGTTGTATTTTGTTTTGCAGCAATAACTTTCTTGAATGTTATAGTTGAAGAATTTTTTGCTACGGTGAGTTCGTTGGATTTTGTAGTTGTAGTTTTTTTTTTTTTTTTTAAAGTTGACAGTATATGATGTTTTAGCTGCAGTTTTTGTTGCAGTGGTCACAGTTTTTGATGTTGTATTTGTAGTATTTGTTGCAGTGTCGACTGTATTAGAAGTCAGATTTAGAGAGTTTTTTGCTGACTTCTATACTTTTATCTATTGTAGTTTTAGCTTATGTTTGCAGAGGTGACTGTATTTGATGTTATATAGGTCGTATTAGTTGTATATACGACTATACTTGATGTAATGGAAGTATTAGTTATAGCGGTCAATGTATTTGACTTTGTAGTTGTAGTATTGATTGCAGAGTTGACATTATTTACTAGTGTAGTTGCATGATTAGTCGTGGCAGTTACAAAATTTGTTTTTTGTAGCATTGGTACTGTATTTGGTGTGCTATGTGTTGTAGTATTAATACTGTATTTGGTGTGCTATTTGTTGTAGTATTTATACTGTATTTGGTGTGCTATTTAATCTAGTATTAGTACTGTATTTGGTGTGCTATTTGTTGTAGTATTTATACTGTATTTGGTGTGCTATTTGTTGTAGTATTTATACTGTATTTGGTGTGCTATTTGTTGTAGTATTAGTACTGTATTTGGTGTGCTATTTGTTGTAGTATTTATACTGTATTTGGTGTGCTATTTAATGTAGTATTAGTACTGTATTTGGTGTGCTATTTGTTGAAGTATCAGTACTGTATTTGGTGTGCTATTTGTTGTAGTATTAGTACTGTATTTGGTGTGCTATTTGTTGTAGTATTAGTACTGTATTTGGTGTGATGTTTGTTGTAATATTTTCAACGATGAAAGCGTTTTATGTTGTAGTAATAGTATTAGTGACTCTGTTAGTTAACATGCTGTGGTTCTATGAGTAGTAACTTTATTTGATTCTGTTGTTGTAGTATTTGCTGTCACGTTGATTTTAATTGAAGTTGTAATTGTAGTATTGAAGACGTCAGTGACATGAAATCATGTTGTGTTTATTTTATTATATTCAGAGGTTACTTTCACTGTACTTGATGGTGTAGTTTTAGTTGTTTCTGTGACAGTATTAAAAGTTGTAGTTATATAATAATTTTTTTGCAGAGATACCTCTATTTGATTGGTTAGTTGTAGTATTAGCGGTCACTATATTCGATTTTATATTCGTAGTATTAGTTCAGCGGTGCGTTTTTTTGATGCTGTAGTATTGTTTGAAGTGGTGACTCTATCTGGTCTTATGTAGTTCTAGTGCTATTGGTCACTTTTTTTTATATTATTTGTGTAGTATTTTGTTGCTGTGCTGACTTTATTTGATGAAGTAGTTGTATTATTGTTTGCAGCGATCAATATATTTGATGTAGTTGTAATTTTAGTTGAATTAGTCACTGTACTTGGTTTTATTGTATACGTTTTAGATTAAGCGGTGACTCTGTTGATGTTGTAGGTGTAGTAATTGTTGCCGGGTTGACTTCATATGTTGTAGATGTAATTTTGAAGACATCGGTAACTGCATGTGATGTTGAGGTTACAGTATTTTTTGCAATGGTCATAATATTTTATGTTGAATTTGTAATATTATGTTCGGTCACTTTAATTGATGATGTAATTTAAGTATGTGTTGTAGTGTTTATTTAAAGTAATGATTTAATTTTAGCATTCAAGTCAGCGGTGACTTTATTTGATATTTTAGTTATTGTATTGTTTTCAACATTGAATGTATTTGATGTAATTGTAATGTAGGTTTTAATTGTCATTCTATTTGATGTTGTACTTGTATTATTAGATTTAGGGTTTACTTTTTAAAGTTGTAGTAGTGTGATTTAGTCCACATTTTCAACACTGAAGCAGTAACCAAATATGTTAACCCCCTTTTTATAAATTTAACCACACAATAGCACACACCATACATGTTTATCTAGAGTTTAACACATCACAAAAACTACGGCTACAACCATACAATTAAACAAACATCTTGTCCTATAAACCACACTTAGACGTTCATAATTTACTTCCACCAACATTTTGTCACATTACCCACAACAATGGGCGCCCGCAGAAAACTTTCCAGGGGGGGAGGCACAACATTTTTTAGTAATGTTTTAATGTAGTTATAATTTACTGTAACGTATTTGTATGGGGAATGAACGGACAGAACATCAGTTTAGTTACTTTCTATTTATTTTCTCTTTACTTTAATACATTTTTTGTCTATTTTCGTCTAAAACATTTTTATCCAATCAATCCGGGGGGGGGGAAGTGCCCACCTTGCCCCTACCTGCGGGCGCCCATGCACACAACTCTGCGAACACTATAAATGTTAACACACATGTTTTCATATCCCCCAATACAAGGGATTTAACATGGACTTTCACCCACATGTTGACACAACATCAATGGAATCCATGAGGCCAATGTTGTTTTGGACAGAAAGTTTACAAATTCATTTGTTCTCCAAATCGCACCCAGATGTTACAAATTTAAGAAAATGTAATCACTCTTAAAGTTTACACTTTCTGAAAGGGAGTATAATTATATACACATGTATAAACCAGAGTGTAAATTGGTTCAGATTTTCATGCTGTGTTACGTTTCTTTTAGTATATTAATTTAGTGATATTTTGTCGTAAAAAACGTATACATTTTTGCTGTGACATTTGTCCACTCATCTATTAACCAAAGCAGATGTTAAATCCATATCATAATAAACAAAACAATTAATTTAACGAGAAGTTAGGCCTCATGTTTGCTCATTCCAATCACTGAGGCACTCCCCATTCAGTTTTACCCACATATTGCGATATGCCCCACAATAAGGCATCAATCATATTAGCTTAAACAAAACTTGACATATCCCCACCACAGTATCAACTACTATAGGGGATCACCCATATTTACCACTTCACCATACTGATTTACCGACCATATTGATTCACTCGCGTGCTGCTATATTCCCCATAAACAAAGTTTTACCCAAATCCTGCTATATTCTCAAACATGAAGAATCACTCATATGCTGCTATATTCTCAAACATGAAGATTCACTCATATGCTTTTATATTCTCAAACATGAAGATTCACTCATATGCTGCAATATTCTCAAACATGAAGATTCACTCATATGCTGCAATATTCTCAAACATGAAGATTCACTCATATGCTGCTATATTCTCATACATGAAGAACCACCAAAATGCTGCTATATTCCCAATTATATAAACACATCTAAATGCTGCCATATGCCCCACCATATAAACTCACCCAAATGCTGCTATATTCCCCACCAAATAGGTTCAGACACATGTTGTCACGTTCTTGAATTTCAGGAACACGCCAAATAGGTTCACACAATAACCCACACTGAGGCACTTATCAAATAGGTTCACACAATGACCCACACTGAGGCACTTATCAAATAGGTTCACACAAATGATCCACACTGAGGCACTTATCAAATAGGTTCACACAATGACCCACACTGAGGCACTTATCAAATAGGTTCACACAAATGATCCACACTGAGGCACTTATCAAATAGGTTCACACAATGATCCACACTGAGGCACTTATCAAATAGGTTCACACAATGACCCACACTGAGGCACTTATCAAATAGGTTCACACAATGACCCACACTGAGGCACTTATCAAATAGGTTCACACAATGACCCACACTGAGGCACTTATCAAATAGGTTCACACAATGACCCACACTGAGGCACTTATCAAATAGGTTCACACAATGACCCACACTGAGGCACTTATCAAATAGGTTCACACAATGACCCACACTGAGGCACTTATCAAATAGGTTCAAACATTTGTAGTATCACTTACCACACAGATTTTCACCCCAAGGGTTTACCCATGTTACCATATCACATCCAACACAGGTTTAAACTCATGTTACCACATCACCCACAACACAGGTTTACCCAAGTCTTACAAGATAACCCACCACAGAGCTTTACCTTCATGTCACCACATCACCCACCATTACAGGCTTAGGTAAATCTTGCAACAAATCACAGGTTTATACTTATGTTGCTACATCACCCACTACACACTTTTACCAATATGTTACCATCACCGCATCACACAGGATTATGTCCATAATTGCCACATAAGCCACAACACAGTTTTAACCACATCACCCACCACACAGGTTTACCCATATCACCCACCACACAGGTTTACCCACTTCACCCACCACACAGGTTTACCCATATCACCCACAACAAAGGTTTACCCATATCACCCACCACACAGGTTTACCCATATCACCCACCACACAGGTTTACCCATATCACCCACCACACAGGTTTACCCATATCACCCACCACACAGGTTTACCCACTTCACCCACCATACAGGTTTACCCACATCACCCACCACACAGGTTTACCGACATCACCCACGACACATGTTTACCCACATCACCCACCACACAGGAGTATCCACATCACCATCCACATCCATATCCCCACATAACCAACAATTCCGTTTATGTAAATATTCCTTCCATTCAACATAAACAACAAACATACAATAAATAAACCAAATCAAATCATTTTTATTTCTACATGTTTATTTTATCTAATAAAAGTTGACAAAACTATTTTAAAATGGTATACAATAGAAGAAACAGTTTTAAATACAACCTATTGTATACGTTTATTGGATCAAAGGTTCAAAGATAAGTTCAAATCAAAGAATGTCAAAATGTCAACAAAAGAAAAGTCTTGAAAATCAACCAAATATTAATATGTTATAAGTACATGAGATGGGATTGTTAGAGGTGGGGGTGCCGATACTGGAGGTGGGGGTGCCGATACTGGAGGTGAGGGTGTTCATGGGGGTGTTGATGAGGGTGTACATGGGGTGTGGTAGAGGCTGTTGTCTATTACAACACTAAACAGTTGATACAACTTTGTGTAAAGTAGTTACAATATTAAGACATTGTTGACATTAGCGATAATAGGACCTGTCCCGACCAGCGCCACTAAAATTAATTCCCTTAGAGTTGACCCCACTGTGGACATGGTGGGCATACAACAATCTATCATACCCCAGTGAGTGGACATAAGCCCCACTACTACCTGGACATGTACATGTTGTGTACGTGTACTTGTTCCAACCATCACTCACCTTGTACCTGTTTATCCATTGTCCTACAGAGATCTGTTTAGGACATCCATGTGGATGTGATACTATGAATGTCAACTTGACCTTATCTCTAGAACTCTTATATTTGTTGTTTACTTTCTCCAATAGATCACTTCGTTGTCTCAACATCTTGTTGTCTACTTTCCTCCTTTGAGCAAGCCAGCGTCTCCACATCTTGTCCAGTTTATCCAGTAAATCTACGTCACAAGTAACACATTCCAACCAACTCCAGTCTTCCTCAATATTTGCCTCAACAACCGTCCAGCCATCAAGAGTGACCAGTGGACAATCTTGTCTATCATATAACAATCTACACGTTGTGTGTCTCGACTCAATGTCATCAAACACCACGTGTGTGGCCGTGCGCATCCATAACTCCCCCCACACTTTGCTGGGTGTGTCCGAGTGTTGACACTTGTGACATGGACAAGTTCCCTTATTGTCATGTTTGTTTACATTCAACACCATCCCAGTCCCTAGTCTCATGACGTCACTTCCTCTCTTGTCATAAAATGGATATGGTTGATTGGTATTTGGCAAAAATTCTGGTCTCTCTGTGCTGGTCATTTTAACGTCTACCCTGACAGTCAGGTCAGCTGTAGCTTTGATGTACTCATATAGGTCCTTGTCATGGTGACCTATAGGGAGGTGATTGATGCTGAAATCGTTGACAGGTACAAACTGTGTGTGACCTGGATTCTTCTGACAGCTAACAGCATGTTTGTGTAGATCTGCTTCTCCACCTTCTGACACCTGTGTTTCATGTGTACCTGACAAGGTCATCAAATGAAGGACATTTTAATCCATGTGTTACAACTTTATCTTTATATTATCTCCTTTGAACTAGGTTTCATTAAGTCTATACATTAATGGGAATTGATTAAAAGACTTATTTGTGAGATGAATTATTAGACCATAACTGATGTAAGAAATATACTGGATAAAGAATAAAATCTTAAGATTTACAAGACAGTAACTGAGACATATATTGTTGTATTGTATACATCAATAATAAAATATTCTCAAGGAACTGTTGCATGTTTGTTCTTCATTGAAAATTTTATCAACAAATAATTACCATAGAAAAGACTTGATTCATCTTTCTTACTCCAACTGTCACCTGTGGCATCTTCTTCTAGATTGTCATCTGTGCCCCCTTTTTCTTGATAGCCAACTGTGCAATCTCCTTCTTGACAGTCATCTAGTCCATCTTCTTGAAGATCATCTTTGTAATGCTCTGGTAAGAATAGGTAATAAATATAAAATGTAAAAACTCATTCAACAATTATTTTCCCTCCTACTCTTTCTCTCTCACTTAGTAACTTTTTTCTCTCTAGGTCTCTCCAATGTTAAATTTATCATGACTAGCATCACTTTGTTTCTGTTTCTCACATTGTCTCATACACAAACTATTTTAATTTCTCTCCTTCTTTTAGTCCATATATATAAAAACTTTTCTAAGTCTTTTTTAACATTCTTCATATTCTTCCTTTCTTTATATCTCTCTCTCTTTTTCTATCTCTCTCTTTCTCTAACTCTCTCTCTCTCTGTCTGTCTCTCTCCCACTCTCTCTCTTTCTCTCTCTCTCTCTGTCTCTCTCTCTCTTTCTCTCTCTCTCTCTCTCTCTCTTTCTCTCTCTCTCTCTCTCTCTGTCTCTCTCTCTCTCTCTCTCGCAATTTAGTATGTTTAACATTTTACCTTTCTTTCTCTCTCTCTCTCTCTCTCTCTCTCTCTCTCTCTCTCTCCCTCTCTCTCTCTCTCTCTCTCTCTCTCTCTCTCTCTCTCTCTCTCTCTCTCTCTCTCTCTCTCTCTCTCTCTCTCTCTCTCTCTCTGTCTCTCTCTCTCTCTCTCTCGCAAATTAGTAGGATTAACATTTTACCATTCTTTAGTTTAAATTTGCGCTCTTCTGTTAGAATCCTTGATTTACTTTGAGCTTTCTGAAAATAGAAAAATTGAGAAATAATTAGAGACAAATACAAATTTAATTATTCAAACAGATAACATTAAAAATTTGTTTTCTGATTAAAATATTGTATTTTCCATTGGTGATATATTTCATGGGTGCTGGGTGGCAAACTGAGCAAATCTCAAGTTGGTGGTCTGGAGTTCAATTCCAGCTAGAGCAAAAACACCACCAGCACCCCGGGTAGATGGGACTCGTTAACCTTGGATGGCAACTCATCTAAGAGAAGGCAACTCTGAAATCAAACCCGGAGATGGAGTCCCGAAAGGCGGATAACATTGATACAATGAAACATTCCGACAACTCCTGCGACGTCACTGGTGCCAAGCTGTATCATCCAATGATGTTCCCTTGGGTTACCCAGCGGCGTGGAGAGAGGCGATTTGCTGTTTAGCTTATAATCCTTCAAGTATATTAACCCCAGGCTATGTGGATTTCGGCCTACGAAGCCCACTCCATCGTCACATTGTGACGGACGGATGCCAGCAAAAAAAAAAAAAAAAAAGATATATTTCATATTTGAATATTCAATGCTAAGTATTCATGAAAAGACTTCTTTTAGAAAAAGGCTGAATCGAATTATGATTTTGTTTTATTTTTATGTTTTATGTTTTTGTCTTTTTAAATTAGATTATGCGGACTGGATTTTCAAACATTATTTACTAAATGTATTTAGTCGAAATCAAAGTTGGTCATGAGATAAGCTTGTTAAATTAAATTAAAACTACTCATGGATACATTGAAACATTTATTGTTTGTAGCATGCATGTGACTATTTCTCGGAATGATGGAATGGTCTTTAAAATGGTTAGACGTCTGCAACTCTTATCTTCTAAGTTTAATGGGCTATTCCGATCATTATAAAATCTGAGTGAGTACTTTTGTTATTTGTAAAACTCTTTTTAAATATCAATTATATCATGCTTAAAATAGATATTTAAAATATTCAAAAAAAAATCAACTTTAAAATTGTTCTGCAAGACTATTGTTATAAAACCGTTATAAATAACATTATTTGGGTCTATACAAAGAACGAAATTAAATTATGAAATCAAATTGATTTAGTAATCGTATTTTTAATAATTAAATGAACCAGACAGTTTATAAAAATCAATAAATAAAACCCAAGAAAAGAAAATAAATAAAATAACAATGCATTTTGTTAATTAAAATGTAAAGAATTAAATTCATGTGTTTGTATATTTTAATCCTTTTAGCATACATTCTTTGTCACTACCTTTATAAGAATATTTTGAGATAAGTAATTGAATCCCTTATACAGAAATAACATTTAGTCTCTACTATTTGTTCTGCATTTTTTAAATAGTTCGTTACTATGGAAATCTAAATTGTTTTTGGACTTTCAACAAGGCCTATTAAGAATTTAAGGTCGAGTAACAATTATTGTTTAAATATATAAATACCTGTATTTTCTTGGCATATGCTTATTTCATAATGTTAAGAACTTTAAAATATTAGCCAGCGTGTGTGCTATATGCTATTAATTTTAATTGTATACCTCGTTTTCCTTTCATTTAAAATTAAATTTGAGTATTTATTATATTATTAGGCCACATCTGCCAAATTTTTTTGTTATTTCCAGCCGATTAGTTTACTATCGATAGCAATAGCGATTAATAATTAAATTGAATAAAAAGAATTAAAAAAAAGTATTAATCGGAATTATCAGCTGTATTGAATATATATTATACAATTTGTTTTAATTTTAACAAACCTAATTTATTATGATAAAATTCACATTTCTAATACTAGGGCCTAGGGTTAAGGTGTAATGCACCACTCTATCAATATCATCGGCTGGTCCAACAAGGCCCTTATTGACAATGAGCATATTAACTCATTCTATGTGCAATCGTATTTTTCTGTCTTTCAGGATATTTATACTTTTTTTTTTGGAAATGTCTATTGCTAGTTCACTACCAATAGCTGCCTAGAGGCTATTGGTAGAGAACTACCAATAGCTACTAGAGAGCTATTGGTAGTCCAGCCAATCAAATCAAACCAAAACCGGAACTTTAAAAACCCGCTTTCATTCTATGTGCAATCGTATTTTTCTGTCTTTCAGGATATTTATACTTTTTTTTTTGGAAATGTCTATTGCTAGTTCACTACCAATAGCTGCCTAGAGGCTATTGGTAGAGAACTACCAATAGCTACTAGAGAGCTATTGGTAGTCCAGCCAATCAAATCAAACCAAAACCGGAACTTTAAAAACCCGCTTTCTATGACAAGGATGAAGCAATGGCTCGTTCATTTTTTACTAGTTCGTACTAGTGACAACACCTGCCTAGAAATGAATCCTGAAAGTGTTTTAGCTGCAAATTGCCATATTGATACATTCAAGATTTGGAAATAGCCATCAAAGCCTTAGAAGAGCTTCAAAATGTTGTCTTTATAAAAAAGAGTTCTAAAAAGGTAAGCCTATCTAACTATCTTTATTTATTGATTTTTACAATTTATTTATTGTTAAAAGCGCATTTTTTATAATAGATTTATAGATATATTATTATATAGTTTAAGTATAATATTAATTTCATAGGTAAATGTTAAGGACAACTGCCACTATTTTATCGAATTTCACGAATGTATCCCTAGATCGATCCCTATGCCTAACCTGAACCCTAAATAGATCCCTATGCCTAACCTTAACCCTAAATCGATCCCTCAACCTAAGCTAAACCATAATTTACTGCAACTATAATAAATACCCAAAAGACGCCGTGGCAGCCGTCCTTAATATTAGCAATAATTCCATACAATATACATGTATTATAATTATAATGTATTCATTTGTTTCATTAAATTTAGCTACCAGCTACCATTGGATCCACTGAGTATGAGACTCTGGTTTACCAGTTTATTCTCTATGAATGCAAGCATGGCACAGAGAGGGTGTCAAAATCAAAGGGCTTGCGACCTAACCAGAGGTTTGTTCTTTTTTAGAATGTTACTGTTAAATAATATACAAGTTAAGAACTTGTTAAAACTATATGTTACACTTTAAATGACCATAGTTAATGTTGTTTAAATTAGTTTCTTTATTTTATAGGTCATTAAAACTAGGCTGTCCAGCCAAATTGAGAGTTAAAATGGTTAAAGTCAACGACAACTGGAAGTTGCAAGTAGTGCAATCGGATTTAGTTCATGCTAACCACATGCTGTCCCAGGAGGTAAGATGTTATTGCACAGACATGCATTTAATGTATTTCTATTGTGCTTGTATAGTACACATTGGATTCTTTTAAGTTATAGTCTACATTTAGAGATATATCTTATTTTACATACTCAAATTGCTTTAATTTCCTTTTTTATTTAGAGTGTTAATGCATTGCCTGAGAAGAGAAAGGTCCTGCTAACCCCAATGTTGAACACGCTGCTTCAGTATACATCAGTGTCCAACACCGATCTCAGAGAAGTTATATTAAAAGAACAGAATGTTGTGGTTGCTCCCAAAGATGTCAGCAATCTGAGGGCAAAGGTGCATGTGCCTAATAGAAGTACAGACCAGCAGGAGACAGAAAAACTTTTAAATTATCTAATGGTTGAAGGAGGTAGAGTTGATTTTGGGAGGTATGGGGAGGGTAATTTTATATATTTAGTGTACTCATCACGTGAGATGATGCAATGTTTGATGAAGTATCCAGAAGTTTTGGTAAAGGATATTACCTACAAAACAAATATTTATAACTTGCCTCTTTTAACTATAATGGCCGTTGACAGCAATGGCAAGGGTCACCCTGTCATGCATGCATTTATAAGCTGTGAACAGCAGAATTTATTTGTTAAATGTTTAGAATTTTTTAAAGAAATGTATACGTTTCCTAGCCCCTGTTTTTTTGTAGATAAAGATTTTTCGGAAATCGGTGCTATTAAATAGGTTTTCCCTGAAGCACATATTTTAATCTGTGCTTTTCACATAAATTTGGCCCTGCAGAGAGCTTTAACAAAAAGAGGTTTAACCTCCCATTTAATTGAGGCTATTACAAATCTATTTTTTTCTATGAAAGAGACAGATTCTGTAAGCGAGTTCAACATTTTAAAAGATGAAATAAAAAATATTGCACCTGTTCAGGTTTTAACCTATTTTGAGGAGAATTGGTGGAATAAGCCTGAAATGTGGGCCAGGCATTTAAATCTAGACACCATCACTTTGGGATTGACCACTACAAACCATGTGGAATCCTATCATTCTAAAATTATAAAGATTTTAAATCATCAGACAAACCTAAACACATGCATCAGTCGGCTCATCTACCATGATTCACAAATAAGCAAGCTTTTAAAAGTATCTTCAATTTAAAATTCAAATGCTAGACATTACAATGCCCAACTCAATAATCCGGTTATTAATCAAATAAAAAATGATTTAACACATTTTGCTACTGAATATGTAGTTCAGCAATTTTTATCTTTAGGAAAATTTGAGTTTTATTTTACTCAAATATCAAGTGAGCCTTCTTTTAATGTTTCATGTAGTGGTACCAACACACAATCTGTCGCAACATATAGTGGTTGCATTTGTTATTCTTTTTAAGTTTTGATTTATACTGTAAACATGTTATGTTTGTAAGAAAGCAGAATGGACTTTCCATAATTTATGAACCAGTGACTTTTAACCACAGGTTCAAAAATAAGGCTCATTTCGACTGCCTGCATGAAACTGTACAAAATACTGGTGCTATTAATGAACACATTTTTTCTAATGTAAATCTTAGTGCCCCAGAGGACAAATATGTATTGACCTCTAAACTTGTTAGTGAGATTTCTTCTTATTTGCCTTTGCTTGGAGACACTGATTTTAAAGACAAATATCTTCAAGTCAGGCATTTAATAAATCTCTGGCATGGCATTGATTCCTGCAATGACATGTTGGTAGCAGATGTTGCAGCTAGTGCTCCTATTGAGCCTCTTTTTACAAATACTGATATCACTGTTTCTAATGTTGATTTAAATGTTGATTCATTACCTTTTGCTACTACTAATACTGTTTTCATTAATGATGTTGAATTAACAAGCAGGGAACCTCCAGATACTGCTTCAACTGATGCTGATTCAATACTTTGTCCAGTTGTTAATAATATACCTTCCACTACTACTGTTCTTATTAATGGTGTAGATTCACTGACATGTTATTCAACTAGCGCCAATTGTAATGTAGTTGATTCACTTCCTTGTTCTTCTGCAAAAGCAGTTAGTTTAATTGATGCTCAATCCTTACATTGTATATCCTCTGACAATGAACACTCACTTCGTGAAGCTAATGCTAGCTTTTCTAATATTATTTTAAAAAGAGTACGAGTTAAGGGCAGGCCAAATAATAAACAGAATTTCACTAGGAGAAAAAGAAAGCATTCAGTTCCTTTAAAGTTCGACAAATTGACAGATGATGTTAAGTTTGAATTGTATGTAAATGCATGTGTGACAGGTGGTGAGCCCCCGTACACTATAGATCAATTAAAGTCGCCTAGTCTGTTGGGTGCATGTTTAGTGGATCATAATTTTAGCTCCATTCAAGATAAATTTCTTGATGATGCCTGGAGGGAATTGTTGGCTCGAGTTAGTATAAAAAGTCAAGATAATCTATTTTCTTGCAGTTCTTGTCAAACTATAGATGATGGTGAGCTAAAGATGGTACAGTGTGATCATTGTCTGGAATGGTTCCACTATGATTCTTTTTTACTGCGCTGTTAATATATTACCATAATTGTAGTGTGTATTCTTATTCTTTTGTAATTTCAGTTCATAACAGTATGAATATTTTCTTCTACGTTTCATTATGTACTTCATTAATTCAATTCACAAGGATTTGTTTTTTCTCATCTAATTTTGGATTTTGCTAATGTATTATTTATAACATTTTCATTAAATTGAGATTCTTCTTCTATATCTTAAGGGCCCACGATCAATCGATCAATTTATTGATCATTTTTGGCTCCTATACATGTAGAGAGGATTTGCAATGTTTTTGTGCCTGGTGTTGATGAGGACATTTCAATGATTTCCAGTGTCACTTTGGAGCAGCTCCTATATTGGCTTCTTGCTGGTATGAGCCTGAATTGCCTGTCATGGCCTTCTCGCTTTCTATGGGGCAGATGGACGAGTTTCCTAAAGTGGTTTAGGACAAAGCGTGCTGCTCGTCGCTGGACCGCCTCGAACCTGTTGATGCTCTTCTGGGTAAATGGGTCAAAGGCTGAAGATGCATAATCTAAAACCAGACGGACAAAGGCTTTATAATTTATAGGCTCTTTCATTCACACAGGAGTTGCCAATCTTTAGATTAAGCCCCAGGGTCTTGTTTGCTTGGTTACATACATTGTTAAAATGCTTGTCCCAGCGGACCTCTCTTTGAATGGTAACACCCAGGTACTTTACGGGGGAAACTGGCTCAAGTATATGGTCTTGCAGTTCGTATTGATTGTGTAGAGGCGTACTACTTTTAAAGACTGATGGTGTCTGGCACTTTGCAGGGTGAAATTCCTTGTCCCAGCTATCTCCCACTCAGCTAACAGATTGAGATCCTGTTGTTGCTGGTCCTGGTCAGATCTGTTGGCGAGTGTCCTATACACCGCTGGGTCATGTGCGAACAGTCTGGAATGTCAGATTCTCGGGTAGGTCATTAATGTATGCTAGGAACAAACAGGGGCCTAGCACTGATACCTGGGGGACCCCTGACTTCACATCGACAAAGGAGCTTGTACCGTCCACAGACCTGTTTACTCTTACGATTTGGGCTTACAATGTACGATTTTGAGGTGTTAGCATGTATACTGCATGTTTATTTTTTTCTATAAATATACGGTATTGTACCATTTTATGAGTTTGAGAGTAAACAGGTTTTGCGTCCACCACTACTGCTTGGCTGAGGAAGCTAGAGATCCATGTTTTAGTGGTGCCTTGAATCCCTGATCTATGGACTTCGTGTTGAAGCAAACTATGATTCACACTGTCAGATGCCTTTGCGAAGTCCATCAGCAACACATTTGTTTTTTTTTTACTCTACATGTTTGTTATTATTTTTTAAAATAACTATGCCTAATTTGTTAATAAATGTAGTTGTTAAATTTATTATGTTTTTTTTTAGTTGTTTCATACTTGCATGTTTCTAATTCTCTAGTGAACCTACTAAGTAAGAATATTATAGGGACAGAATGCTGATTAAAACAATAGTTTCAGTGGGCGGTGTGTCTTAAAAAAACAATGTGAGGAAAAATGTGTTATGTTAAAGGAAATAGTGTTGAGTCGACATGATGAGTTCTGTTGAGTATGTAGTTTTTTTATTTTTGTTGAAAGTGACATTGATGTGGATGTAGGCGCAGGAGTGAGCTTTTAGGTGGAGTTTGTTATGCATTTCAACCCACATGCATACAAATTACAAAGGATTAAATACATGAATATGAATTTTTTCAGTAATTTGTGTTATTTCATTTTGCAGGAGCTTGGAAGAAAGGTGTTCTAGACTACATACCCATGTAATCTAAATTTACAGTTAATGACATTGACATGGGAATAAAATCTTGAGTTCTTTAATAAAAATACTTTGGTCTGACGGTAACTAAAAAACTGCCGTTGTTGACTTGTTATAACATAAGTGATAAGCCTAAACTCACCGTTACCATGTACTCAACATACAGTTTAATTTTAATGATTCATGACATGGACTTCAATATCTAGTTCTATCCTCTACCACTAATAATTGGGTCTGGATAGATGTGCCGGGAAAGGGGGTGGGGGGATATCATGGTCTTTAAAAAATTTACACAGCTCCTTCTTTGCCGAAGTAAAACGTGATCATTTGAAAATAAATCCAACTCAGAAATATAGTTTTACGGTACAGCGTACAGTGTTTTTTTTTTAAATGATGACAACACAAGCTTTTGGCCAAGCTATCTTTAGGAACATGGTCACCTGGCAACCCCAACCCCCTCTTCTTTTATCCATCTTCTGGTGGGAGATATGCTTACTGAGTATTATTTACACAATTGAGCGCTCGTTAACTCAAAATAAAGACATTGATATTTGTATGGACAGTTTCGGTAAATTGCTCATCTATAACACAAACGTATATTTAAGCGTCTAGCCATTTCTATTTACTAACTTACTACGCCAAAGTTATGTATTTAACAGAACAGAATCCGATGAAAACATAGGCCGTGATACATAAAATATTAACAAACATAAAAATAAAGTGTAGTCTAGTATGCTTTGGAAATCCGATTTGGAGTGAATGATAATTTATGAGAATAGACACAAATAATTTTTTTTTGAAGTGCACCCAGACCACACAGCTGCTGTCTAAGACGTCGGAAACAAAGACCTACTTAAGAAGTGGCTATTCCTACCCGGCTCTGAGAACTGAGAGGTTGGGATTAAAATTTAAAAAAAAAAATAATATTGTTAGGTTGTGAGACAAAATTTGTATGAAATGAAGTATAATTGAATGGACCAAGTAAGTTTACAAAAATACTGTACATTCAATTATCTTTCATTTGATACCAAATTCTGTCTTACAAATCCTATAATATTTTAAAATGAAATTTTGATAAACCCAAACTCTCACTTCTCAGACCCGGGTCCAAATAACCACAGCATAAGAATTAATAAGTGCAATTTCAATGATGTCATTCAAAACAATAGTGCCAAAAATTCTTTGTCAATACTGCAGTCTATCACTAATTATTAGTTTTTGATAGTAAACTACTACTAACTACTACTGGTAATAGAGTACCAATAGCTCTCTAGAAGCTATTTGTGTTTAAAACTACCAATAGCTCTTTAGAGGCTATTGGTAGTTAACTACAAATAGCCGTAGCCTTTTTTTCGTATTTCAGTTAAATAAATTAGTGTGTAGCCTACCTAATATTATCCTCACAATGCTTTATTCAGCTAGTAACATTCGGCACATATTCATTCTAATTGAGAACAATTCTTTATTTTTAAATAACTAATATATTTAGATTATAATATTGGCAATATTTTTAGTCTAATTTAGGTCTGATAATTACTTTAAGATTACATTTTTTTCTTTTAAAAATCTATTATATCATTTAATTATTTATCTAGCTGATGGTTTTATAAGTTAATACATTATAATGAGACATCTTATATAAATATATATTTAATATATATATATATATATATATATATATATTTAAATATGTATATATAGGTGATAGTTTATATGCTCATGTGTATTAGTATTAAACATCTATTTAATATCTAGCCGATTCTGTATATTATCAGTTCGCTAGCTTTTTATTTTATTTCTCTTGTTTTTAAAATATATTATATCATTTATTTATTTATATAGCTGATATTTTTATATGTTAATACATTATAATGAGACATATTATATAAATATATATTTAATATATATATATATATATATATATATATATATATTTAAATATGTATATATAGGTGATAGTTTATATGCTCATGTGTATTAGTATTAAACATCTATTTAATATCTAGCCGATGCTGTATATTATCAGTTCGCTAGCTTTTTATTTTAGTTCTCTTGACCATTCATTTCTTTGGCAGATTTTACATCTTACAACTCATACCACCATCTACTACAATACAAAGAGTTTATTTGAGTGTATCAATCAATAAATTCCTAATTTTACAGACTTAGAAGTGAAATTAAATTGTATAAAATGCAGGAAATTTTAAAGACACATACACATATATTTCTAATAGAAATTGTTTTTGTTTTTTTAAAGTTGTTATTACATATTATTTGACATATTAGGTACTAATATTTTCTTTCCGTCTTCAATATGTGACAAATTTTTCAGTTTATGATTGATGACAAATTTTTGTAGACAAAATAATAATCTATATCATTCTCATTTTTAGTATTAGATAGATGATTTTATTAGGTTACTGAATGTAGCAAGTTGAAAAAATAGATAATTAAATCCAGCACCAGCCAATCAAATAAAAATCATTTATTTTTTATTAAAGATTATGTACCCTAATATTATATAAGAAATATCTAAATTTACAATTTTGGCCTTATTTTAAAAAAAACAACAATTAAATGACAGCTGTTGACAACTAGTGCAGAATAAAACATTCTTTGCTAAGGATTTAAACATGAAAGTTTTCATCTTTTTTTGCAATACAATTCTACTTAAGACAAATTGGTCAAAAAAAAGGAAAATTCTAAGATGTTTTTTGCTGAATGTTTTATTTATTAAAATGATAAATAAGATTTTTATTAAAACATATACAGAAATAATGAAAATATGAGTCTATTTAAAGACAATTTCCTTCTGTTTAAATTTACTTAATTTAAATCATATCTATTTAAAAAGTATATAAGGATATTTATATAATTGTCTTGATTTGAAAAAAAACTAGGTTTTGCCAATATTGGTAGTAACAGATTTATTTTTTTAGCATAGACATAGGCCTATATGTTGTGTGTTGGTATAGTTATTTGCAATTTCATACAATATATGGTGTTGTTCTTACCTCCAATGTTTACTTTCGTACATATTGTTTTGTTTTTACTACCAACACTATAATACTTACATCTACTGTCAATGTCACAAATCTTAAAATACGTACCCTATAATAAATAGAAGTAAATATTCTAAATAAAAAATTAATCTTTTATTAATGAAACTAACACTAGATTTATAATTTTTACATTCATTGTACATGTAACCAACACTAGAACACTTACCCCCATGGTTTTATTTCATGTCAAAAATGAAGTAAATGCTGTATTCGATTCTGTCAAAGATAAACACATTACAAGTCAGTATAATTTACTTTCTACAACAGATACAAGTATTGGTAGGAGTTAAAGATAAACACAGCACAAGTCAATAAAACGTACTGATACAACTGATACAATTATTGGAAGGTGTCAAAGATGAACACATCACAAGTCAATATAACGTCCTGAATACAAAATATACAAGTATTGGAAGGTGTCAAAGATTGATTGATTTGATATTTATATCGCGCCGGTATCCATGCCATTTTAGCATGCTCACTGCACTCTGGTCCTCTGAAGTCTATTTAAACAAAAAAGTTTTAATTGTTTCTTAAATGACTTTTAATCATTTACAATTCCCCCTCAAAGATTTAAACAAACTATTCCATAATTGTGGCGCTATCGCTTCAAAAGAGCGCACTCCGTACAACTTTGTATGTATTTATCCACACTAGGAATACTCAGCAAGTACTGTGATGAAGACTGCAGGTTCTTCACGGATACATGTTTATAAATTAGTTCCTTGAGATATTCCGGTGCTGAGCCATCTATGCAGCTGTACGCCAAGGACAGAATTGTGTAGTTAATGCGCTCACTCACAGGAACCCCATGGAGAACTCGTAGAACTTGGGTGATGTGGTCAGATTTTTTCATCCACGATACAATGCGTGCTGCAGTATTTTGTATCTTTTGGAGTCTCTGAATTTGGTTCTGAGGTAAACCCCACAAAAAACTATTACAATAATCTAATCTTGACTGGATTAGAGTTACAGCTATAGCATTCTGCTATTGAGTTGAGGACGCAGCTGAACCAGGGCACGCAGATGACAGAAGCATGCCTTGACCACAGAACTGATATGGGGAATCATACTAAGTTTACTGTCAATATAAAAGCCAAGGTCTCTGATAATCGAGGACAAAAGGATCTCTGATTCACCAACTTTTATTGATGCACTGGTAACTTTCAGAAGATTGGCGTCTGAACCACAAATAATTGCCTCAGTCTTATCATCATTTAATTTAGTCTGTTTGATGACATCCAATCTTTCACAGCAAGACAGCAGTCCTTGTGGTTATCTGACTTTAATATAGGCCTATTAGTGAGGAGTATCTCTTGTATGAGATCTCCTCTTGGCTCTCTGTCTAGGGATACGTTACTTGCATAATGTTTAAGTATTTTAAGTCTAGTAAGAGGTTGTTTTAAAAATATATGTGACTATTAATACAGAAGTATAACATGTAGCTTTCTAAAATCTAATTTCTTTGCATAAGAAAATTCATAAGGTAATAACTTAAACATATAAGGATATGTTCCTATTTTATATAATTGGTAATTGTATTTCAAAGTATATTTTCATTTCATTTAAAATTAGGCTTTTCGGACAAGGATCCCTGAAGTGAAAGTTTGGGATTAAAATTTAAAAAAAAATATTGTTTAATTATAAGACAAAATTTCGTATCAAATACAAGATAATTTTAATGTATGGACTATATGTTGGTAAACTTAATTCTTCAGAGTTTAACTAAACTACATGACCACAAACAACATAAATTATTTGAATCTATTATATATCTTTCTGATGGTGTATATTGTCAGTACATTAGTATTTTATTTTAATTCTCTTGACCACTCCTTTGTTTGGCAGATAACTCTTTCTACATATTACAACACATACCAGCAATTGCTACACTGCAATGGATTTATTCGAGTGTATCAATCAATAACTTCCTAATAGTATAGACTTAGCAGTGTAATTAAATTTTATAAAATGCTTTAAATTTTAAATAAACATAGTCTATACATAAATATTTGTTATAGAAATTTTTAGTTTTGAACATTTATTATATAATTGTATTTGACATCTTATGTACTTAAATATTTTCTTTTCTTTCAAGATAATTTAGGCAGATGAAATAATGAAATTATCATTCACACTAATAATTAAATGTGATCTACAGCAATATGACAGGATCAATAATATTCATAACCTTTAAGTATTCTTAGTAAATAGATTTAATTAACTACTTTTGTAATTGACTTTAATTTTAATATGGACAATAATTCATATTAAAAAAAATAAACTCTAAGAATGTTTATTTATTTTACCTAAGTATGTCAACTTTCACAATATTCATAATATCCAAATGAAATGCATATAGACTAGCACACAGAAAATACACATGACATATCATGTATTATAATTTACATAATCACACATTGTGAATTTGACTATAACTGAGATTTATCTGACTGTGGAAAAAAATAGACATAATCACATACTGATCATACTCTGTGAATTTAACTCTAAACTAGATCTACCACACTGTGGAAATAATGTACATAATCAACTATAAATGAGATCTACCAGACTGTGGAAGTTAAAATTAATTCCCTATAATTACACACTCTTAGAATCTAACTGCATATTTCATCTATTTAATAAACTACATTCACTAGGATTATAAAGTTATTTCTAATCGTATACAACAATTTTTGGGGGCAGATTTAATATCTTAATTCACATTCGCATGTTTATTGTTGGTGCAATTATTTATATATTTGACTAAAGGGACATCCCCATAATATCAGCTTTTATTTTTACCATCTTCACTATGCGACTAATTTTCAGTTTTGGTTTAAAACAAATACTTTTAGAATAAGTAGTCATCTATATCATTATGATTGTCAATATAAGATGTATTTTTTAGTAAGTTACTGAGTGAAGAGAGTTGATAAAAACAATGGATGATTAAACCCAGCACCTGCAAATCAATTATTTGTTATTAAATATTATCTATACTAATATAATATACAAATAAATCAATTAAAAATATTTGCCTTTTTTAAAAAAAAAAAAAATTAAAACACACAATTTGTGGGCAGCTGTTGACAACTATTGCAGAATAAATAATTATTTTTTAAGGTTTGAACATGAAAGGTTTATTCATTTTTTGCAATGCTCTTCTACTTAAGACAAAGAAAGTGGTAAAAATAAAAGAAAAATTTACCATAAGATGATTTGCTGCATGCTTTCTTTTCAAAAGGATTAACACACTTTTTATTAAAACATATACACAAATATATAAATGTTTGTCTATTTATAGACATTTTTTTATTTTTTTTTTAATTTACTTAATTTCAATGCACATAAGGATATTTAAATAAACCTTATTTTTTTTAATTTAAAAAATGTGTATATATATTTTTTGCTACTATTGGTAGTAAAAGAATTATTTTGTTAGCATATATCCTGGGTTTTGGTATAGGTATTTGCAATTTCACACACTAAATGGTGCTGTACTTATTGCCAATGTTTAATTTCATACACTATATTGTCTTAACGTAACTTATTGCCCACTTCATGCAATGATTAAATTGTTGCTCTTTCAGCAAACTTCAAACAATAAATGCATTGTTCTTACTGCCAACTTCAAACAATTTATGGGGATGTTCATATTGCCAACTTCAAACAATATATGGTCATGTTCTTATTGCCAACTTCAAACAATATATGGTGATGTTCTTATTGTCAACTTAAACAATATATGGTGATGTTCTTACTGCCAACTTCATACAATATATGATGATGTTCTTACTGCCAACTTCATACAATATATGGTGTTGTTCTTACTGCCAACTTAATACAATATATGGTGTTGTTCTTACTGCCAACTTAATACAATATATGGTGTGGTTCTTACTGCAAATTTCATAAAATATATGGTTTGCTCTTACTGCAAACTACATACAATACATGGTGTTGTTCTTGCTGCCAACGTCCTACAATATATGGTATTGGTCTTACTGCCAATATTATACAAATTATGGTGTTGTTCTTACTGACAACTTCCTACAAAATATGATGTTGTTTTACTGCCAACTTCCAACAATATATGGTGTTGTTCTTACAGCCAACTTCCTACAATATATGGTGTTGTTCTTATTGCCAACTTCAAACAATATATGGTGTTATTCTTACTGCCAACTTCATAAAATATATGGTGTTGTTCTTACAGCCAATTTCCTACAATTATATGATGTTGTTCTTACTGTCAACTCCATACAATATATGGTGTTGTTCTTACTGCATATTTCAAATAATATGTGGTGTTTTTATTGCCAACTTCCTACAATATATGGTGTTGTTCTTACTGCCAACTTCCTACAATATATTGCGTTGTTCGTACTTCCAACTTCATACAATATATGGTGTTGTTCTTACTGCCAACTTCCTACAATATATGGTGTTGTTCTTACTGCCAACTTCATAAAATATATGGTGCTGTTCTTACTGCCAACTTCAAATAATATGTTGTGTTGTTCTTACTGCCAACTTCCTACAATATATGGTGTTGTTCTTACTGCCAACTTCATACAATATATGGTGTTGTTCTTACTGCCAACTTCAAACAATATATTTTTTTTACTGCCAACTTTAAATAATATGTGGTGTTGTTCTTACTGACAACTTCCTATAATATATGGTGTTGCTCTTACTACCAACTTCATACAAAATATGGTGTTGTTCTTACTGCCAACTTCCTACAATATATTGCGTTGTTCGTACTGCCAACTTCATACAATATATGGTGTTGTCCTTACTGCCAACTTCCTACAATTATATGGTGTTGTTCTTACTGCCAACTTCATACAATACATGGTGTTGTTCTTATTGCCAACTTCAAATAATATGTGGTGTTGTTCTTACTGCTAAATTCCTACAATACATGGTGTTGTTCTTACTGCAACTTCACACAATATATGGTGCTGTTCTTACTGCCAACTTCAAACGATATATGGGGATGTTCTTACTACACACTTCATACAATATAATATGGTGTTGTTCTTACTGCAAACTTCAAACAATATATTGTTGTTTTTTTTACTGCCAACTTCATACAATTTATGATGTTGTTTTTGCTGCCAACTTTATACAATAGATGGTGCTGTTCTTACTGCCAACTTCATAAAATTGATGGTGTTGTAGTTATAGCTAATATTTAGCAAATTACATAATATTTTATTATTTGTTCTGGCATTGTTTTAATTCATATAATATACATTGCTGTCCCCAGAAATTAATAAAAATTCTTAATATTTAATTGACAGTTTCTTATCTATATCTAGTTAAGAAACAATTTGTAAAAAAATACAATAAAAATGATTATGTGTTAATTTTCATATAAATAATTAAAATGATTTTAATTTTAAACTATGTGAATGGTGAACTTTGTTCATGTTACATAATTGATTAAAGTCAAAGAAAATATATTGCTATACAAAGATTAGGCTGACTTAAATTTATTTGTAAATGATACCAACACTAGAATAATTATTCTATTGAAAACAATAGTAAAAAAACAACAAAAAACTATATATCTGTTGTAAAAGTAACAACACTAGAAAATTTAACCCAATTGTTTTATTTCATGCTGTTAATGACATCAATACAAATTATGAATACAGATTGTCTTTGATTGATAAAATGTATTAATTTTTTAATTTTTTTTTAATGGATCATAGTTGATCTGAATCAAAATTAAGTTACTTTTTATGTTGGTGTTTTTAAACATAAAATAACATTTCTACTAATCGTATGTGTCTGAACATCCTGAATGCCTACTCATCAAGTGTGTCAATCTAAGTAGTGTGTCTACTAATCTAGAATGTCTAAGAAATCAATTGTATATACCTAAAAAATTGTGTATCTACTAATCTACTGTCTACAAATCTAGTTTTCTAAAATTCTATCTACTAACCAATTGTGTTTACTACCCTGGGTTTTTGTTCTAAAATAAACTTAACTATTCTAATGTGTATCCTAAAGTACTGTCAACTAATTTAATGTGTTTAAAATTTTAGTGTTTCTACACATCTATTGTATTCTAACTAAATAGTGTATCCACTAATTTAGTGACTGCTAATATATTATATCTTCTAATATAATATCTACTAATCAAATGTGTATACTAATCTAGGGTGTCTTCTCATATACTGTCAACTAACCTAGTCTGTCTAATATACTAGTGGGTCTACTAATCCACCGTGTTTACTATTCTAGTGTGTCTTTTAATAGTGTGTCTACTTCAACTAATCTATCATATATATTATAAATAATGTACACCAATAGAGTGTGTCTACAAACGTTTTATATCATATAAGCCTGTATCTTATGTTCCTTATTTGTTGACCAAATTGTAAATGTCTTACATAAGCATTATATCGTATGTTCTTTAGTTGTTGACCAACACAAGTTGTAAATGTCTTATATAAACCTATATTGCATGTGCTTTATACATATTCTTTTTTAATCTTATTAACATTAAATTACATTATTAAAGAATATTTATGATAGAAACATTCTTAGAAAATCATGTTTCTTAGAAAGTAACAAAATTTAGAAATAAGCTACTTAGTGCAATGTTTATATTGAAACTAGATTTTGATTTGTTTAGAATAATTTAGTTTCGATCAATAAAAGTGTAAAAAACAGCCAATAAATATATATGCTTAATTTAGTGTGATACAACATATTTTTAACAAAATTAATGGCCGCACTTACTCTATTCCTTACTGTAAAGTAGACCCAATAAAATTCTTATCCCCATTTTATATTTCTTGATTTAATGTAAGTGACCTGATGTTGTATTTATTTCAGTCAAATTTTACAACCTGGGGATTTAATATAGTTTTTTAAATAAAGTTTTGTAAAATATACAAATAAAGGCAATGATATATTAGGTATTATTGGGATTACACGTTATTTAAAACTAGATTTCAATATTCTGGCCCTCTTCCCATTAGATTATGCTGTTTGAACAATACTTTTGTTTTTGGTATCAATCAAGATAATTCATATTTCATTTCTTTAGTTTAAAAGTTCTTCCTCTTTAAAAAAAAAGATACACACACAATACAACATATACTATTAAAAGATATTACATACATTTTCTACACGCCAGTTAAAGTTTGCTTTTCAAAATATATTTGTAGCTTTATATTTCACTATATTTATCAGATGACATTTCAGAAAATTAAATGAAAAGTTTATTTCATGTTTTATAATGCTTGCCCTGGGGATATGTTTAACATTATTAAGATATGTGTATGGTGTTTATAATATATGTGAATATTTATATTTTCATGATATTTTATCATCAGTAGCGTATCTTGGTTGGTGTCACCCGATGATGTAAACTCATGATAACAAAGCCTCACCCTTTCCTTCCACGATGGATTTCCTATGGTTACAATAAGTCCAAATTATAACAATGAAAATAATAAAAACAAAGTACTTGAAGGCCATGGAGTAAATGTTTTTAATGATTATGACACTAACTAAGAATCGCCCAAACACATCGTAATAAAATTTGGTTTAAAGTTTTTTCTCATAATTTAGATAAATACAGCTTCCTGTCATTTAAGTTACCTAACATTTGTATCGGCGTTGAATCAACTGTTTCTGGCACTTCAGCCTTGAACTTTTAATAATAATAATAATAATAATAAAGTTCATTTCAAAAACACGCTTCATCCCCAAAGGCTCGAAGTGCGGTACAAAGTCAACAAAATACAAATCTATAATTTACCACATTTAAAACAAACGCTGCACTACAAAAACTAATTACTAGCATACAATTGCAAAGTATTTCTAGCCATTTCAACCCCAAGCAACACAGCCATTATGCATTAACTGGAAAATAAGATTGACAAACATCCCAGAAGGAGTTTGCAAAATAGGTGTGTCTTTAAATTGGTTTTAAAGGACTCCAGTGTCTGGTTGTTTAATAATAAAGCACTCATTTGGATTGTTACATGTGTAAAAAAATGTATATGTGATTGGTTATCATTTTTATGAGATTCAGCCCACTCCTATTTTTGATCTTTTTTTTAGGTAGGATATATATTATCTAGTTTTAAATAACGTACAATCCCAATAATACCTAATATAATATCATTGTCTTTATTTGTATCTTTTACAAAACTTTATTTAAAAAACGATATTAAATCCCCAGGTCGTTGTTAAATTTGACTGAAACAAATACAGCATCAGGTCACTTACTTTATATAAAAAAATATAAAATGGGGGTAAGTATTTTATTGGGTCTACTTTACAGTAGATTGTATTGGATACTGTAAATCCGATGTAGGTCTATCCTCACATATTGCATTCCGTACATTCTAAGTAGGTCCATCCTCACTGATTGGATACTGTACATTCTATGTAGGTCCGTCCTCACTGATTTAATACCGTACATTCTATGTAGGTCCATCCTCACTGATTTGATACCTTATATTCTATGTAGGTCTATCCTCACTGATTGGATACTGTACATTCTATGTAGGTCCATCCTCACTGATTGGATACTGTACATTCTATGTAGGTCCATCCTCACTGATTGGATACTGTACATTCTATGTAGGTCCATCCTCACTGATTGGATACTGTACATTCTATGTAGGTCCATGCTCACTGATTGGATACCATACATTCTATGTAGGTCCATCCTCACTGATTTGATACCGTATATTCTATGTAGGTCCATCCTCACTGATTTGATACCGTATATTCTATGTAGGTCCATCCTCACTGATTTGATACTGTACATTCTATGTAGGTCCATCCTCACTGATTAGATACTGTACATTCTATGTAGGTCCATCCTCACTGATTGGATAACGTACATTCTATGTAGGTCCATCCTCACTGATTGGATACCATACATTCTATGTAGGTCCATCCTCACTGATTGGATACCGTACATTCTATGTAGGTCCATCCTCGCTGATTTGGTACCGTACATTCTATGTAGGTCCATCCTCACTGATTGGATATCGTACATTCTATATAAGTCCATCCTCACTGATTGGATACCGTACATTCTATGTAGATCTATCCTCACTAATTGGATACCTTACATTCTATGTAGGTCAATCCTCACTGATTTGATGCCGTACATTCTATGTAGGTCCATCCTCACTGATTGGATACCGTACATTATACGTAGGTCCATCCTCACTGATTCGATACCGTACATTCTATGTAGTCCATCCTCACTGATTGGATACCGTACATTCTGTGTAGGTCGATCTTCACTGATTGAATACCGTACATTCAGTTCTAACAATCAGTTCTAACAATCAGTTCTAACAACCAGTTCTAACAATCAGTTCTAATAATCACTTCTACTTCTAACAATCAGTTCTAAAAAAAATCAGTTCTAACAATCAGCTCTAACAATCAGTTCTAACAATCAGTTCTAACAATTATTTCTAACAATCAGTTCTAACAATCAGTTCTAACAATCAGTTCTAAAAATCAGTTCTAACAATCAGTTCTAACAATCAGTTCTAAAAATCAGTTCTAACAATCAGTTCTAAAAATCAGTTCTAACAATCAGTTCTAATAATCACTTCTACTTCTAACATTCAGTTCTAAAAAATCAGTTCGAGCAATCAGTTCTTATATTCAGTTCTACTTTAATGGGTCGCAAACATCACACCAATTTATTGCTAATTTACATTCCGAAGTATGGCAACAGGCCATTTTTCGTTTATATAGTTTACATACCAAAATATTTCAACTGTCATTTTTACATTTATATAATTATATTAGGATATTTCACCGACTAGGAAATGACTAAGGTATTTAATTTGTTATCACTTACATTTAACTGGTAAATAATTTTCCCTTTAAAAAAACACGTATTACAAATATTAAGCTTATTAAAAACAAAAAACAAATATGTCATTGAACACTATATATAGTCCATTCTGAAGTTACGTTAAAACAAATACGTAATATTCTATTGTCTTATTTCAAATTTTATAATATTACATTGAAAAAAAAAAAAAAAAAAAAAAAAAAAAAAAAAAAAAATATGTCATTAAAAACTAAATATAGTCCATTCTGAAGTTACGTTAAAAAAAATACGTAATATTCTATTGTCTTATTTCAAATTTTATAATATTAAATTGAAAAAAAAAAAAAAAAAAAAACAACAATAAAATAATTATACTTACTCCTTTCCTCATATCATGTAACGTCAGCTAGACGACCCACTCTACCTTAAATACATTACCTTTGGGCGGAAGGCATGTGACCTGATACTTAACAACTACAGATTTTAAAAAAAAAATAATAACCAGCTCAAATATTTCGATCATTTTATTTTGGTTACCACGTCAAACGGGCTTACCAAATTTTGTGCCATTTTTTATTAACTTTGTCATCCAACGAACAGATTAGATAGTAAATGCAGGTCAAAGATCGAAGGACTGCTTCCAGGGACGTAGCAGGTATTTGATTAATTCAGGTCGTTTCTTGTGTTTGACAATTTTATCTGAACATTCAAAAGAAATACAACACTACACATGTATCTACAGCAAGATTAAGTCATTTTCCAATGTATTTAATCTCTATACAGAAATGGACTTTAACGTCAGTTCGTTGTAACAACAAGAATTACCTAATATTTTCTCATGTACATTGTTTCTCTATTTATATATTTTCTTTTGTAACAATATCAAGACTTCAAAAATCAATTAATTGTAGGTCCCTAGTAGCAACTTCAACTGTCAATCAACTATAGGTCCAAATTAGCAACTTTAAGTCTCATTCAGCTGTAGGTTCCAAGTAGCAGCCTTAACTGTCAATGAAATGGAGGTCAAAAGTAGCATGGACCTCTTACATTTGGCGGTATTTTTCAGATTTATTTTTCTTAAAGGGTTAAAGTGCTACATGTTAAAGTGCTACATGTAAAAGAGTTAATTGTAAAAGTGTTCCATCCCTCCCCTTCATTTAGCGACGTTAAAATGTGTCGGTTATCTCTTTGTTTCTGGTCGTCTAACTTATGTCAGCATTTATATTTGCTAATCTCGTTTGTAAGTAAACACTTTGGCTATCTTTTAATCAAGGACATCGTGTAACCCTCACGTTACGTGTAGATATCTTTTATCACTAACAGAAATATCGTAGAGTGGTCAGACCTTGGTAGACCACCTGGGTGGTACAGGGGTGGGTGGATCCCACAGTATTGAGACTGACCAACTGTTGTTGCGTTACGCCGTGACGAGGCTATTAGGATGTTTTAAGTTATAGTAGTGATTAATTAATGTCCATTTAAACGGCAAAGAAGGGGGGGGGGGGGGGGAGATAGAACACATTTACACATTTTGGTATAAGTCCGGACTTGGTGAGAAATGACCGACGGTTGTAGAGTTCTAGCACGACAAGGCTATTACTTTACGTGAGGTGGGCATAGTGGCTAGTTATGTCCTTTTAAAAGTTCGGGGAGTGGGCTGATGTTAGAACAACTTTTTGTACCAGAGGTGTAGCAAAAGATTAAAGCCATGTTGGGGGATCTCTAGTGACGCAAAGACCAATTCAGGGACTTAAAAATAGAAACCATTAGAAAGGACTGGAGAATTTAGCAAGACAGAAAACAAAGCGGACATTCAGGGCCAGTTTGACGGATACGAGTAGAGTCCAGTCGTGAGGACACAGTGGACACAGAGACGAACCGTGGACAGTCAGAGATGAGTGCAAGAGAGAGAGAGAGAGAGATAATGTGAATTGAATGTAGAGGAAAAATAAAAGGTCAAAGACTATAACCGTCGTTTGAGTTGTCTGATCGGTAAAATACGAGTGAAAGTTGAAGCAAGCGTGACCATCCAAACAAGGAGACATGTCATATTCAAGGTAGAACAGAGACACACAAATGTTCACTACAATATACAGTTGTGCCACTCGGTGACAATCCCGTTAGAGTATGCACGTAAACATACAAATCTGAAAGCCTGATTAACCACTAGTTTATAACCCCAATGCTGTATGCAACTAAATATACATTTCTGAAAGCTTGATTAGCCACTAGGTTACAACCCCAATGCAGTATGCAGCTAAATATACATTTCTGATAGCTTGATTAGCCACTAGGTTATAACCCCAATGCAGTATGCAACTAATCATACATTTTTGATAGCTTGATTAGCCACTAGGTTACAACCCCAATGCAGTATGCAACTAAATATACATTTCTGATATCTTGATTAGTCACTAGGTTATAACACCAATGCAGTATGCAACTGAAGATACATTTCTGATAGCTTGATTAGCACTTCTAAGAAAACGTTTCAGCTTGAGTTATGTGCCCTTTAATACAGAGCGTGCGTATGAGTCGGTCGTTTCGATATCGTCAATTTAGTTGGGTGTAGATCTAATCAACAAAATGTCGCGGCATTGGTAAAGTGACACTTGAAGAAGTTGATTAATACAGCATTGAACAAATTGAGGCCCTAAGAACATATATTAATAGGCTAAATTTTAAATTTTCCCTATATTCACCCTCCTTGTTTGTTGCAAATAACTTTGTTTGCCTGGGATATATGTGTGTTGTAGATATCTTTGCTTGCTTAGAATATAGGTTTATTGTAGATATCTTTCGTTGTTTGGAATATGTGTGTATAGTAGATATCTTTGTTTGCATTGAACACATATTTTAACCTAAATCATGTCATGTGGTTTTTTAATCTGACAGATTTATTCTGTCCAACTATTTAAGTAGGGATGAAATAAAGTAATACGCTTTGCACATTAGAATTCAAAGGCGGCTCCTAATATAAATCTGTGAAACAGTAGAATCCATATTTTCACTCAAAAATTATTACTTATGCATATAGTGCAATGATTTTTTTTCTCTCTTGTTTCGCTTCTTGTAAATATCATTATCTTTCCAAAAAAATAATTAAAAAATAAAAAATTTAGCAGTCATCGTCATATCTATATGTTGTCATCGTTATGTGTACACATTAAACATATTTTATCTTCAGACTCTTACCATTATATATTTTTTATGTCAGTGGTTATGTGTTTTATTTCTTTACACAAAACAATGTTAAAATAATGTGTACAAAATGTCATATTTCAGGACCCCCCATTAACATAAGTCACGAGCCGCCCCTGTGCCAAATTCTTTAACTCTGACATAAAATGATTGTCTTGTCTCTTGAGTCTAATCGAATTAAATAAACGGCCAATTTGTATAACCGATGTCTCATTGAATCTCAAATATGGGACAAGAGTACCGTCATATTAGAAAATACCGAACATTTAAAAAAAAAAATCTCTCCACACTGGCGTTTTATGCAAAGTAAGCTCATGTTACTCTTGTGTCTTACTAAACTGCACTTAACTCTTGACATTTTTCCTTCATATCTCATTTCCATAATAGTTCATAGTATCACATTGAAACCTTTTCAGCATATCTAACCCCAATGACACCCCCTTGAAACTTTTCCAGCAAATGACACACCCATGACAATCTACATATACTTTTTTGTAATATGACTATTTACCAAGTCTTTAATTTTCTTCCTTAGTTTTTCCTGGAACTTTTTATTAATTCAGGATTTTCAATTTAAACTCTAGGAGAAATGGTCTTCTAGGCCAGATTTTCCGCATGGAATAAAGGAAGGTTTAACTACTGTAGTAAGTATTGTAAAAATCATTTTGAAGGAACATTTAAAGTAGCTTTATTTTTAGATCAGCCTGAACAAAAGCAGTAGTTAATGCAAAAGTTTGTGAACCTCTCTGGTGGGGTAGATAATCTAAATTGACATTTTAATAATTGAGGTAGACAGTGGGCTGTTCAATTTCAGTCTGACTATTCTATTGGTGTCGCTTGAATTGCTGGGACCCTCGTTGAAGTTTGAGTTTCAACTTGGTCCATGACCATGGCTGTTTTGGTGAGTAAAGTAAATATATATAATCATTGAAAGCTTTGATTGTCTATTAGATGAACCACTTCAATTTTCAGAATGTATCTACAAAGAACTTCATAGAGAAGTAATTAACAGCCTGGCTCAGAACACCCTGGCGCAAAACAGTCTGGCTCAGTACGGTCTGGCTCAGAACACTCTGACTTAGATAAACGTGCCTCAGATTATCCTGCTCTTTAACCGAATTCATTAGAGCAGTCTACCTCAGAACAGCCATACTAACAAATGCGTGTCTCAGAACAGCTTGATTCAGATTAGCCTGCCCCAGAAAGGCCTGCCTTATTATAACAAATTATCACAAAAAAGCTTGCTTCATCGCAGACTGCCACAGTGCAACCTGTCTGATAATAGCTTATCTTCAAATGACCTGGCACAGAACAGATTGGATCAGAACAGCCTGCTTTATAACAGCCTCACACATATCAGTCCTTCTCATTAAGGCCTGCCGCAAAACAACATTACCTTGAACAGCCTACCTCGGAAAAGACTGTCTCAGAACGATATGGTTCAGGACAGACTTCATTGGAACGGTCTGCCGCATAACAGCCTGATACTAAACAGCCTGTGTTAGAACGGCCTGGATTAAAACAGCCTGTCACCGACAGGCTGCCAAAATGGAAAGCCTCAGATCTACTGTATAAGAACATACTGCCTCATAGGAGCCTGCCTCAAAATATGGTAAATCAGAGCAGCCTGCTCCAAAATGGACTTACACAGAAAGGCATGCCACAGAAGAACTTACATAAAAACGGTCTTACTCATAACAGCCTGCTACAAAACAACTTGCCTAAAGATAGTCTGCCCTTAGAGAAGTATGCAACAGAGCGATCTGCCTCATAAAAGCCTGCCTCAGAACAGAATGCCCTAGAATTGCCAGACACATAATAGCCTGACTTAGAACGGCATTCACCAGAAAAGACTTTAGCAGAGAGGTCTGCTTTACAACAGCCGAGCACAGAGCAGCCCCTGTTGGAAACGTTTGCCATAGTATAGGCTGCTTCAGAAAGGCTTGAACTATAATGGTTTTCTTCAGAAAGGCTTGAACTAGAATGGTTAGCTTCAGAAAGGCTTCAACTAGAACTGTATGCTTCAGAAGAATTGACTTATAACGGCCTGAAACAGAAATACTTTACCTAGAGCGGTATGCTTCAAAAAACTTGAACCAGAACGGTCTGCTTCAGAAAGGCTTGAGATAGAGCGGTCCTGACCTAGCATGGTCTGTTTCAGAAAGACTTGACCTAGAACGATCTGTTTCAGAAAGCTTCAACTAGAAGGGTCTTTACCTAGAACGGTCTTCAACAGAAAGGTTTGACCTAGAAAGGTCTGTTTCAGAAAGTCTTGAACTTGAACGGTCTGCTTCAGAAAAGCTTGAACAAGAATGGTCTGCTTCAGAAAGACTTGAACATTCTTCCCCAGAACTGGATGATTCTAAATATCCCAGCTCAGAACGGCATTTTGTGGAACAGTATGATCAGTTCGGACTGTCCGAGTAGAGCCTGCCTCAGAACGGCATATCTCAGAACTGCCTGTCTGTTAAAACCTGCCTCAGAACAGCCTGCCTCATAACAGCCTGACATAGGGCAGTATGTATTATAAAGGTCTTCCTAAGAAAAGCCTTCTCATGAAAGTCTTACTCAGAAAAGCCTGTCTCGGAACGAAGTTCATCAGAACAGCCTGCTTTGGAACGGTCTGGCACATAACAGCCTGTCAAACACAAACATAAACAAGGCAAACCAAAAATACACATTTCTAACTGAAAAAATACACATGGCTAACAGCACACATACATATGACTAACCTCACTAATACATATGGCTAACCTCATTAATGGTGTTTGCGAAACAAATACACATACACTAGGCTAACAACGCAAAGAGAAATGGTTTAAGCACGAATACAAATGTTCAAATGAACAAGTACATATGGTTAAAAGCACACATACACACAACAAAACTCACACATAGCCATTTTTAAATGCAAAAATAAAATAATCTAATGTAACACATAAAATGAAAACAAACACATACACATGGCAAACCTCACTAATACATATGTCTAACCTCAATTATACAGATGGCTAACTTCACTCATACCCATGGCTATCCTCACTAATACACATGGTTAACATCACTCAGACAAATGGCTAACCTCACTAATACATATTTCTAACTTCATTCATACATATGGCTAACCTTACTCATACATAAAACTAACCTCACTTATACATATGGCTAACCTCACTCATACATATGGTTAACCTCACTCATACAAATTGTTAACATCACTCAAACACATGGCTAACCTCACTCATACACGTGGCTAACCTCACTAATACATATGGGTAACATAACTATTACACATGGCTAACCTCACTCATACATAATGCTAGCCTCACTCATACACATGGCTAGCCTCACTTATACATATGACTTACCTTACTAATACATATGACTAACCTCACTAATACACATGGCTAACCTAACTGATACTTATGGCTAACCTCACTAAAACACATAGCTAACCTCACTCATGCACATGGCTAACACCACTTATACACATGGCTAACTTCACTCATACACATGGCTAACCTCACTAATACATATGGCTAACATCACAAATACATATGGCTACCCCATTCATGAACATGGCAAACCTCACTAATACTTATGGCTAACTCACTAATACACATGGCTAACCTAACTTATACCTATGGCTAACCTCACTAATACACATATCTAACCTCACTCATACATATGGTCAACCTCAATCATACATATGCCTAACCTCACTCTTGCACATTGCTAACCTCACTTATACACATGGCTAACTTCACTCATACACATGTCTAACCTCACTAATGCACATGGCTAACCTCACTCATAGATATGGCTTAACTAACTCATACATATGGCTAACCTAAATAATAAATAACTCTAACCTCACTAATACACATGGCTAACCTAAATCATACATATGGCTAAACTCAATAATACATATGTCTAAACTCACTCATACATATGGCTATCCTCAATCATACATATGATACATATACCTCACTAATACACATCGTTACTCTCACTAATACATATGTCTAAACTCACTCATACACATGGTTAACCTAAATAAAACACATAGCTAACCTAACTAATACAAATGGCTATCCTAACTCATGCACAAGGCTAAACTCACTAATACATATGGCTAATCTCACTACGACACACGGATAGCCTCATTAATACATATGACTAACCACAGTAATACATATAGCTAACCTCACTCATACATATGGCTAACCTCACTAATACATATGTCTAACCTAACTCATACATATGGCTAACCTAAACAATGCATATACCTAACCTCACTAATCCACAGGGCTAACCTAACTCATACATATGGCTAACCTCACTAATACACATGGTTAACCTCATTAATACACAATGCCAACCTCACTCATGCATATGACTTACCTCACAAATAAAAATGGCTAACCTAACTAATACATTTGGCTATCCTCACTAATACATATGTCTAACGTCACTCATACATATGGCTCACCTCACTCGTACACATGGCTAATCTCACTTATACACATGACTAACCTCACTCATACACATGGTTAACCTCACTAATACATATGGCTGAACTCACTCATACACATGGTTAACTTCTCAAATACAAATGGGTAACCTCACTAATACATATCGCTACCCCATTCATGAACATGATAAACCTCACTAATACTATGGCTAACCTCACAAATACACATGGCTATCCTAACTTATACATATGGCTAACCTCACTAATACACATAGCTAACCTAACTCATACATATGGCCAACCTCAATCATACAAATGGCTAACCTAACTCATGCACATTGCTAACCTCACTTATACACACGGCTAACTTCACTCATACACATGGCTAACCTCACAAATGCACATAGCTAACCTCACTCAAAGATATGGCTAAACTAACTAATACACATGGCTAACCTAAAGCATACATATCGCTAACCTCACTAATACATATGTCTAATCTCACTCATACATATGGCTATTCTCAATAATACATATCGCTAACCTCACTAATACATTTGTCTAACCTCGCTCATACATATGGCTAACCTTACTAATACACATGGCTAACCTAACTCATACATTCGGCTAACCTTACTAATACATATGTCCAACCT
Organism: Lymnaea stagnalis; assembly: GCA_964033795.1. Taxonomy (NCBI): domain Eukaryota; kingdom Metazoa; phylum Mollusca; class Gastropoda; family Lymnaeidae; genus Lymnaea; species Lymnaea stagnalis. Next base: position 149,724 of record CAXITT010000343.1, on the reverse strand, counting down.
CACTAATACATTTGTCTAACCACACACATACATATGGCTAACCTCACTCATACACATTGTTAACCTCCGTTATACATATGGCTAAACTCACTCAAACACATGGCTAACCTCACTAATACATATGACTACCTCACTCATGAACATGGCTAACCTCAATAATACATATGGCTAACCTCACTAATACATATGGCTAATCCCAATCATGCACTGGCTAACTGCACTAATACATATGGCTAACCTCACTAATACACATGGCTAACCTTACTCATATATATGGCTAACCTCACTAATACACATGTCTAACATAACTCATACATATGTTTAACCACACTCAAACATATGGTTAACCTCCTTAATACATATGGCTAACCTCCCTCATACATATGGCTAACCTCACTAATACACATGGCTAACCTCACTAATACACATGGCCAACCTCAAAAAAACATATGGCTTACCTCACTAATACACATGGCTAACCTAACTCATACATTCAGCTAACCTCAATAATACATATGTCTAACCTCACTAATACATATGACTAACATCACTTATACATATGGCTAACCTCACTCGTACACATGGCTAATCGCACTTATACACATGACTATCCTCACTCATACACCTGGTAACCTCACTAATACATATTGCTACCTCATTCATGAACATGGCAAACCCCCTCATTCATATGGCTAACCTCACTAATACACATTGCTAACCTCACTCATACATATGGCCAACCTCAATCATACATATGGCTAACCTTACTCATGCACATTGCTAATCACACTTATACACATGACTATCTTCACTCATACACATGTCTAACCTCACTAATCCACATGGCTAACCTAACTCATACATATGGCTAGCCTCACTAATACACATGGCTAACGTCACTAATACACATGGCCAACCTCACTCATACATATGGCTTACCTCACTAATAAAAATGACTAACCTAACTCATACATTTGGCTAACCTCACTAATACATATGGCTAACCTCACTAATACACATGGCTAACCTCACTAATACACATGGCCAACCTAAATCATACATCACATAACGTCACTCATACACATGGCTAATCTCATTAATGTACATGGCTAACCTAACTCATATACATCGCTAACCATAATCGTACACATGACTAACCTCACTTATACACATTGCTTACCTTACTCATACACATGGCTAACGGCACGCTTATACATAGTTAAACGAACAAATTCACTTGGCTGGCGGCAAACATAAAGATGGTTATACGCACATATAGTCATTATTAATCACATACTTAAGCATGGCTAAACGAACACATGCACTTGACTAACCACACATAGATTCATGGCTTAAAGCACACATACAAATGGATAATAACACAAATACCTTTGTTAAAACAGATTAACATGAAGAATGCATATGTATACATGTTTAAACGCACCCATATAAATAGCTAACGGCATAAATATCCATGGCTAACAACACCTATACACATAACTAATGGTACATTTACTCATGGCTAACCGCACACATAGACATATCTAACTGCGCACATACACGTGATAAAACTCACATATACACATGGTTTATCGCACACATACACATGGCTTACAGTACACATACACTGGGGCAGAGGCGTAGCGAAGGGAGGGAAGGGGGACAGATGTTCCCCGGCGCCAGCTAGTTAGTGGCGCCAAAATGTGATTTGATTTTATTTTATTGATGAACATAATGGGTTTGAGAGTTGGAAAAACAAAAGGGGCGCTTTAAAAAAGAATCTTGTCCCAGGGCGCGAATCTTGTCCCCGGGCGCCGAACACTCTCGGTACGCCTCTGAACTGGGGTAATAGCAGACAGTAACATTGCCTAGCGCTTACATGCAAATGTTTCAATACAGACATATACATGAGTAAATGAAGGCAGACTCATAATAAATCATAGAAATACACATGGTAAAACGTACACATAGAAATCGCTAACAGCACACATATATTTGGATAACCAGATACATGCGGATGGCTAACCGCACTCATCCACATGGCTAACCGCACTCATCCACATTACTAACCGCACTCATCCACATGGCTAACCGCAGATATACACACGGCTAACAACATACAAACACATGGTTAAAGGCACACATACACATGGATAACCGCTAATATGAACATGGCTAATCGCACACATACAAATGGATGCACTCATCCACATGGCTAACCGCAGATATACACACGGCTAACAACATACAAACACATGGTTAAAGGCACACATACACATGGATAACCGCTAATATGAACATGGCTAATCGCACACATACAAATGGATACACAAACACATGCAAAAGACTAACAACACATACATACGGCTATCCGCCCATATACACTTGGTTAAATGCACACATACACATGGTTAACCGCACAGATACACATTGCTAACCACACATATACACATGGATAACAACACACACATACACAAGGCTAACGGAACCCGTACTTGTTGTTAAACATACAAATACACGGCAAACAGCATACAGAAACATTTCTAAAAGAACTCAAGCCAATGGTTAAATGCCCACATACACATGGTTAAACTGAAAAATGCACAAGGTAAAACGCACACATACGCATGGTAAAAGCACACACACATATCTAACACAACACATACACATGGTTAACCAAACAATTACACATTGCTGCCCACACACATACACATTGCTAATCGTACACATACACTTGATAAAACGCACAATTACACATAACTACCCACAAACATAAGCGTTATTAAACGCACATATAAAGATGGCTAACCACACACACAGCATGATGATTTATTTTAGAGAATCTAACATGGGTTATAAGATCATTCTATATTTACAGACATCTGTAATGCTGCTCCTTCTAATGAGCTATTATGTCACGGTGAACTGTCAAGGTGAGTATTAATGTAATAAGTTATTACGTCACTGCGTACTGTCAATGAAAGAATTATAAAACAATTAAATTACAANAGAGAATCTAACATGGGTTATAAGATCATTCTATATTTACAGACATCTGTAATGCTGCTCCTTCTAATGAGCTATTATGTCACGGTGAACTGTCAAGGTGAGTATTAATGTAATAAGTTATTACGTCACTGCGTACTGTCAATGAAAGAATTATAAAACAATTAAATTACAATTTTAAAATTCAATTTACATTGCTAAATGTGTATTTCAACTTGGTGTAGGCCTTTAACTAGAGAATTTACATGTTATACATTGACAAGTTTCGTGAGTCAACTTGGTGTAGTCCTTTAACTTAAGACTTGACATGTTATACATTGACAAGTTTCGTGAGTCAACTTGGTGTAGGCCTTTAACTTAAAACTTGACATTGAAAAATTTCGTGAGTCAACTTGGTGTAAGCCTTTAACTTAAGACTTGACATGTTATACATTGAAACATTTCGTGAGTCAACTTGGTGTAAGCCTTTAACTAAAGAATTGAAATGCTATACATTGACACGTTTCGTGAGTCAACTTTGTAGGAATTGGTTCAAAATTTTGTAAGTATTTGTTCAACTTGAGGTAGGCATTGATTCAACTTGATGCATGCCTTGGTTCAAATTGATGTAGGCCTTGGTTCAACTTGATGTACGCCTTGGTTCAACTTGATGTAGGCCTTGATTCAACTTGATGCATGCCTTGGTTCAACTTGATGTAGGCCTTGGTTCAACTTGATGTAGGCCTTTGTTCAATTTTATGTATGCCTTGATTCAAATTAATTTAGGCTTTGATTCAACTTGATGTAGGCCTTGATTAAACTTGATGTAGGCCTTGATTAGACTTGATTTAGGCCTTGATTCAACTTGATGTAGGCTTTGGTTCAACTTGATATATGCCTTGATTCAACTTGATGTAGGACTTGATTCAACTTGATGTATGACTTGATTTAACTTGATGTATGCCTTGATTCAACTTGATTTAGGACTGGGTTCAACTTGATGTAGGCCTTGGTTCAACTTGATGTAGACTTGGTTCAACTTGATGTATGACTTGATTCAACTTGATGTAGGACTTGTTTCAACTTGATGTATGACTTGATTCAACTTGATATATGACTTGATTCAACTTGATATAAGACTTGTTTCAACTCGATGTATGCCTTGATTCAACTTGATGTAAGCCTTGGTTCAACTTGATGTATGTCTTGATTCAACTTGATGTAGGCCTTGGTTCAACTTGATTTAGGCCTTGGTTCAGCTTGATGTATGACTTGATTCAACTTGATGTAGGCCTTGGTCAAACTTGATTTAGGCCTTGGTTCAGCTTGATGTATGACTTGATTCAACTTGATGTAGGCCTTGGTTCAACTTGATGTAGGCCTTGATTCATCTTGATGTAGGACTTTGTTCAACTTGATGTAGGCCTTGGTTCAATTTTATATATGCCTTGATTCAAATTAATGTAGGCTTTGATTCAACTTGATGTAGGCCTTGATTCAACTAGATGTAGGCCTTCATTAGACTTGATTTAGGCCTTGATTCAACTTGATGTATGTCTTGATTCAACTTGATGTAGGCCTTGGTTCAACTTGATGTATGCCTTGATTCAACTTGATTTAGGACTTGATTCAATTTGATGTATGCCTTGATTCAACTTGATTTAGGACTTGGTTCAACTTGATGTAGGCCTTGGTTCAACTTGATGTAGACTTGGTTCAACTTGATGTATGACTTGATTCAACTTGATGTAGGACTTGATTTAGGCCTTGGTTCAACTTGATGTATGACTTGATTCAACTTGATGTAAGCCTTGATTCAACTTGATGTTGTCCTTGGTTCAACTTGATGTAGGCCTTGGTTGAACTTGATTTAAACTTTGGTTCATTTTTCCATGCAATGTAGTTTTTGGTTTAACTTGTTGTCGACATTTGTTTAACTTGATGTATGTCTAGATTAAACTTGATAAAACATTGGTTTAACTTGATGTATGCCTGTGGTGATCTGACTTATGACTTATTAATGAGGAGTATCTCTCGTATGAGATATCCTCTTGGCACTCTGTCTAGGGATACGTTATTTAAGCCAAATTACCAGACAGACACAACACCTATCTATATACATATAGTATAGACTGAAACGAAGTCTTAGTTAAAGGTGAAATTAACTACGAATATTTATTACACAATAATATTTACAACTTCCTACGTGAAACACTCGTGGTGCTCAATGTATATACATCAAACGGATTTCATCCAATTAGAAAGGTATATTAACACAAAGCAAGTGTCCCTAACATACAGACGGTATCATCATTACTACTGCTATATTGCTCAAGTTCTATGCTCGATCCTCGTAAACTTAGCCTTTATAGTTTCTGTGATGGTCTCGGTGGATCACACAGTGTGGGAGTCCTTCTGTTCAAGAAGTAGTGTCCCTGTTCCGGCCTTCGGTGCTGTTCTGGGCGTAGCGAAGTCGGAGTTCCCGGTCGTAGAATCCTTGGTATGTCAGCGAGGGGAAGATGACTCTCCCGCGATAAATCGTGGTGGTGAGAGTCCCTGGATCTCGAAGTCCTAGCTGTCAGGTAGTTTGGTGTAGGATGTAGATCAATCCCCTAGTTCCAGCTCAAGGTAAGTCGGTCCAGTAATAGAAACCAGGCTAAAGGCAAAATGATACAAGATTGGATAAGTATCCAAGCGAATAGCCATAAGCTGATAAGTCCCGTTCCACTAGCAACGAATTCAGATCGATGTATGGAAGGTGACATAGCTCGTGCATATACATCCAAATGGTGGATGTGATTATAAGTCTTGTCATTGTCGGCGGGAGCATATGTTGCATCGCGACAATATTAGACCACTCAAACATTTTAATTAATGAAATATGGGACATGGTATCAATAACAATATTTAAATTTACAGGCCCATAATATATATATTGTCTTGTCGTTAAAAGAGACATGGGCGAGTTGGAACAACAACCTACCATCCCCATGATGGGATGGCGGCGTGTCGAAGCCTGTGGCAAAAGCAATAAAAGAATTCATAATATCAATATAAAGTAAACATCGGCATTATTAGAATAAGGTCAAACACGATCGAATATTTGCGACATAGCGAATGGACAATACAAGTGCAATACCAAAATCATGGTTGCGTACATACTAGTACTATAGGCAGCAGTTGAAGTTAAGTATCACGCAAGTGAAGTACTAAGTCTAGTCACTTCAAGCGTCCACAATCAAGTGATCAGATCTTTAAAGTCACATACTTGCTAATATCCTAGGATGCAGTTATGTATCATGCTGACGAAGTTCTTAGTCCAGATCCTTCCAGCATCCACCGTCAGGTGATCAGATCATAAAAGGCAGAATCTTGTTTGTTCAGGCTATTTATTCGAGTTGGATGGCGATTAGGTGATAATTCAATTGGGTGATTCAAATGTTGTATGTTTTTCCATCCAATGACAATCACTGTCGATGTAGCGGGTTTGACCTCCTACCCTCAAGGTTTTTCGGGTGAATTGAAAATCCAAATTCACGCTTTTGCGTGAGCAAACTGGTACAGAAATGCAATAACAGCGAAGGGGCGCTACTCCGCTTTGCTGTCTCCAGGGCAGAAATGAGGGGGGTGACGGTATTAATTTCCTCAAGGTTGTTCGGTGGGATGGGTTGACCGCAAATATCACGCTCTGGGGGTGAGCGAACTGATGTAGGACTGCGATATCACAAGGGAACTCACTCGTGCTGAGCGACTTAGGGGCAACTTGAGGGTAGGGAAAGGAGTTATTATACAAGGGTTTCCAAGGGCGGATTAATGATATAAAAATTTTTACAAAGTCCAGCCTCAGATCGTCACAATGCCTCGGTTCAACCTGACGTAGGCATTTTAATTAACGTCATATATGCATTGATTTTATATTGTTATAAACCTTTGTTTAACTCAATGTAGGCCATTGTACAACATAATGTATGTCTTGGTTCAACTTGATGTAGACATTGGTTTAAGTTGATGTAAATCTTGGTTCAATTTGAAGTAGTTCTGAGTTCAACTTGACTTTTTTCCCATGGTTAAATGTAATGTAGGCCTTGGTTCAACTTGATGTAGGCCTTGTTTTAACTTGATGTACGCCTTCGTTCAACTTGATGTTCGCCTTCGTTCAACTTTATTTAGGCCTTCGTTCCACTTGATGTAGATCTTTGTTAAACTTGATGCAGTCATTGGTTCAAATTTAGACCTTGGTAAAACGTGATGTCGGCCTAAGGTTCCAATTGCTGCAGGTATTTGTTCAACTTGATGTTGGACTTTGTTTGAAATGAATTAGTCTTTGGTTCTCCGTGATGTAGGCCTTGCTTCAACTTGATGTAGGCTAGAGACCGACCGAAAGTGGTTTTCTGATTTCGGCCGAAGCCGAAAATAGGCCGAAAGTTTAAAATGACTTTCGGCCGAAACCGAAAAAATGCCGAAAGTTTAAAAATGACTTTCGGCCGAAACCGAAATAATGCCGAAAGTTAAAAATGAATTTCGGCCGAAACCGAAGCCGAAACCGAAAATGAAATATTAAGATATTTTGAAATTCGTTCCCGCATACATTCTGCATTAATCGAAAAATGATGTGAGAAATGAGATACTCGTGAATGTTAATAAATAAACATCTATTATAAGGGTCTCAAACTCGCGGCCCGCGAGCCATTTGTGACCCGCAAGACGATATTTTGCGGCCCGCTACATGACAGAAAAGTTTAGTTGTTTAAAGATAAAAACTGCAGTGTTCCATTGTCAAACTTGGGTTTTATTTATGTTCCATAGCGATGCCAGGGAATGCGTATTTTCTGCATATCAAAAAAAACATAATTTTCTGAAATGTTTTGAACTGATCTTCATGGGCGCCCGCACGGGGGGGGGGGAGGTAAGGGGGCACTTGCCCCCCCTCCCTGGATTGATTGGATACAAATTTTTTAGACAAAAATTGACACACACTTATTAGAGCAAAGAGAAAATAATGAGAAAGTAACTAAGCTGATGTCCTGTCCGTTCGTTCACCATACACATGCGCTACAGTAAATTAAAACTACATTAAAACATTACTAAACAATTTGTGCCCCCCCCCCTAGAAAGTTAATCGATCCCCCCCCCCTATAAAGTTTTCTTCGGGCGCCCATGCTGATCGCTTCTTATCTTCTTATTTTTTTTAACTCAAATATTTCTGCTCTTTGTCTTAGCTTAAACAAAAGAATTTATGTTGAATGGAGATATTATCACAATCTTAAAAAAAGTAGTTTACACAACACTTAGTTGGTCTTTTATTAAAATTCCAAATGTATTTGAATCCAAAAACCGAGTCATCTTTGAAAGAATGTGTGGATGCTGTTCAAGATTTTTCTTAATGAACCCAATGAAGTCAAACATTTCAAAAACAGATCAGAATGTAGTGTCGCCTGCATGAGATTAATATTTTTGTTTGAATCAAATTCGTGGTTCACTTTGGCGGATTATATTACGGCTATCCATTATTTGAGGAATCCAAACAAAACTGTATTTCTGTATTTCTATGTGTAATCCTCAATTATTGGAGAGGGGAGTGGAAGGGGGGGGGGAGGAAGTTTTTAACTTTTGAGTGACCGTGCCATTTGCCAGAAGCCTGTCTAAAGGTGTCATATTTCTAAGGCGGCTCTAAAGGAGGGGCAACAAATTGGTTTTGCTTGTAATAAATGGCTTAAATAAATGTGTTCCGATTGAAAAAAAAAGAGGATGGGGGGGGGGGGGGGGGGGGGAAAAAATTTTCTTCCCCCGTGA